>JAJEJO010004533.1:12404-52640 GCA_020662805.1 Glaucomys volans
GTTGGGTCTTTCTTTTTAATCCAGTCTGCCAGCCTATGTCTTTTGATTAATGAGTTTAGGACATTTACATTCAGGGTTATTATTGAGATATGACTTGTATTTCCTGCCATGTTAGCTTTTTGGAGCTTTTAGCTTAACTTTGTTTCTCCTTTGATTGACTCTTTCTTTAGGGTAATTCCTCCCCATGTTGACTGAGATTGTTGTTTTTCGTTTCTTCCTCTTTGAATATATTGTTGAGAATGTTCTGTAGGGCAGGCTTTCTCTTTGTGAATTCTTTAAGCCTTGTTTATCATGGAAGGATTTTATATCGTCATCAAATGTGAAGGTAAGTTTTGCTGGGTATAAGATTCTTGGTTGGCATCCGTTTTCTTTCAGAGCTTGAAATCTGTTGTTCCAGGCCCTTCTTGCTTTTAGGGTCTGGGCTGAGAAATCTGCTGATATCCATATTGGTTTCCCCCTGTAGGTAATCTGATGCTTTTCTCTCACAGCCTTTAAAATTCTATCTTTGTTTTTTATGTTAGGCATTTTCATTATAATGTGCCTTTGTGTGGATCTGTTGTAATTCTGTGCGTTTGGTGTCCTGTAAGCCTCTTGTCATTGATTTTCCATCTCATTCATCATATTTGGGAAATTTTCTGATATTATTTCATTGAACAGATTATTCATACCCTTGGTTTGTATATCTGCACCTTCCTCAATCCCAATAACTCTTAAATTTGGTCTTTTCATGATGTCCCATATTTCCTGGAGGTTTCGTTCATGATTCCTAACCATCTTCCCTGTTTGTTCTACTTTGTTTTCAAGATTAAATATTTTGTCTTCATTGACTGAGGTTCTGTCTTCCAAGTGATCTATTCTGTTAATTATGCTTTCTATTGAGTTTTTCACTTGGTTTATTGTTTCCTTCATTTCCTTGTTTCCTTCAAGGATTTCTGTTTGTTTTTTTCTCAGAACTTCTCTCTCTTTATTGAAATGGTTTTTTGCTTCCTGCAATTGCTCTATTAGCTGATTATTCATAGCCTGAAGCTGCTCTCTCATCATATCATTCTCTTCTCAGATCATTTTAATTATGAACATTCTGAACTTCCTTTCTATCATTCCTTCTACCATGCTGTCTTTGGGTTCTCTTGATACATCATCTAGGTTTGTTTGGGAAACTTTCTTCCTGTGTTTTCTCATGTTGCTCGTGTATCTTCCCCTCTAGTAGTGCAAATCAGAGGGATTACAATTTCCCTGTGAAGACTTAAAGTGTCCCTGCAGATTTCCAGTAACTCACCCGATGTTTGAGAGGTGCTTGATCAAGTGGTGACCCAAGAAGGCTGCTGTCCCACTACCTCCAGGTTGGGACTGATCAATGTTTCTGGGCAGAGGCAGCCTGGTGTTGATAGACAATCAGATACAGCAAGGTGCTAGACCCCGGGCCAGGGTGTGGACCTGGGCACTAGACCAAGTTGGGGTGGGTGCACAGGACTGTGCTCAGTGATGGAGACACTGGGCTTGAGAGCCCAGGCAGGCTTGAGCTCCTTGCTGGGGGTTCAGTCGGTGGCAGGTGGTCACTCTCTTCCAGGGAAGCTGTAAAATAGCGCCGAAGGGCCTAAACTCCCCGCTGGAGCTGACGACTGCCTCCACTCCAGCCAGATCTCACCAGGACCCGCAGTGCCGTGGCCCCGCTGGAAGACCTGAGCTCAGCTCTGAGGACTCAGGTAGCCGAAGATGGTTGCTCTCTGCCAGGGAAGCTGTAAAATGGTGCTGAAGACTTCTTTGGCTTTTTCTACTGGAAACAAAGTCATACAATGCTATCCACTAGAAATTATATGATAGTGATTTATAAATGATCTTGTTTGGTAGAATCCAAAAGATAGAATATCTAGTTCTTACGAAACTCAAGCAGAATTAAAAATCTATATAATACATAGAAAAATTCTATTTGAAAAGGGCACAAGCAGATTTAACTAAGGTTTAAAATGTACTCCTTGTGGAACCAACCTAGATGCCCTTCAATAGATGAATGGCTAAAGAGACTGTGGTATATATACACAATGGAATATTACTCAGGCATAAAGAAGAATAAAATTATGGCATTTGTAGGTAAATGGATGATGTTGGAGGCTGTTATGCTAAGTGAGATCAGCCATTCCCAAAAATCCAAAGGCCGAATGGTCTCTCTGATAAACAAATGATGATGCATAATGTGGGGGTGGGGGGTGGCAAGAATAGAGGAAGGATAGATAGCATAGAGGGAAGGGAGGGGTGGGGTCGGGGGTGGGGGGTAAGAATATTAACAGAATGTGTGACAGACATCATTGCCCTGTGTACATGTATGAATGCACCGATGGTGTGATTCTACTTTGTGTACAACCAGAGAAACCATAGCTGTACTCCATTTGTGCTCAATGAATCAATAAGCAAATAAAAAAATTTTTAAAAATTAAATAAATAAATAAATAAATAAATAAAATGTACTCCTTTCCTCATTTACTGAAATAACTGTGTCATGAAATGGAGCAGGATGTGAAAAAACAATCGATTTGGCTACCAGATCTTCTAGGTCCGCCTCCAGCTGTGCCAGTGAGTGCCCCCTGACCCCCTTCTCAGTCTTCCACCCTTCCCGAACTTCCTCCTGGTGTCCTCTTCTCCCTCTGGGCTATATTATTTCAGCCAGGTGGTGGTGTTCAGATGGAAGTTTGGTGTCAGTGAGATAAAGCCACAAACTCTTAGACTCACTTCTAATCATCCTTTGTCCTGGAATGTGGGCCCTTAGTACAGTTTGCTCTTGATCTCCAATTCTAGAACATAGGGAAGATTTTGCTCAGCCCCACACACCACCACACAGTTTAAAACAACCAGGAAATCTGTTCTTGGATGTATTCTTCTGTTAAACCTGACCATACCAGACTGGCATTGCTTAAGATGATGCAGTGATTTTTTTATTTAATGGATAATTTCAAGACTTTCCCTAGTAACATTTTTTGAAATTCCAGCTTTAAGTATTATATACATCACTTCAACCTGAAGTTTTAAAGTAGAGTGGGAGAGAATTTTCAATTATGGAATAAGATAACTTTAATGAATAGGAGAAAAAATATAAGATGAATTAATTCTTCTTTCCAGTTCGCAGTACCAAGAGGATTTGCCAGTCATGGAAAACTTTGCTTCCATTTCCAGTTGAGATAGAAATGGTGCTGATACACACAATGTTATTTTGCAAAGATGTTTGTTTATTAAATTGGGTTTTAAAACTTGAGATTTCAGGACAGAAATCCTCTCTGAAATTATTCAAAGTTGCTCTCAGGCAAGTCTTATTCCAGTTTCTTCATTTGCTTTTGCTTCCTCAGGCCAGAAGTGTGAGAGTTTGAGGGTGAATGATTCTATCTGTGGTTCCCTCCTGGGGAGAAGTCATCAATGCAGTCCTGCAAATGAGCAGCCAATGCTGTCTGTGTTCCCAGGTCAGTGAACCAGAAGGCTGGGCAAATGGAAGCCAGCTTTATTTTTCTCTTTTCCTCCTGTTATTGGGTGGTAATTTAGGGACATGAGATCAGTGTGTAGTTGATTTTCTCTGGCTAAGCTAACCCATCAGTTGGAGCCCTTGCAATAACACTGCAGAAAGGGAAAGAGAAAAACAAGATAATGAAATTTCTGTGTCTTTTGATTTGGAAGGAGTTTTATACTTTGCTTAATGATTTCTTTATAGCATACACTGCATGAAAAGAGAAAATTAAGGTCTTTGTATGTCTGCTTTCCACTTAAAGAGAATGTTAGTTCTAGTTCGTTCACAGAGGCAGGAAAATTAGTAAGCCAAATTCAATCATCATGATTGATGCCATCCTCAGAAAAACTTTAAAATTATGCATCTTTTCTTTTTTAACAAGAGGCTATCTAGATTCGAATTTTGAAGAAGAATCTCTCTAAATGTTTAAAGGCTCATACTTCAAAGGAAAAAAGCTTAATCATAAAGGTTGTTACAGTACCGTCTTAACCCATGTAATGTCTTTTATTTGGGCTATATCCTTAGCATTAGGTCATTTCTTTTACCACATTTTTTCTTGAAATACCAATACTTCAGTGAAATCCACTGGAAGCTGGAATAAATATTTTCACGGTTAATTAAGAATGGCTCCCTGGCCTGTAAATCAGAGACCACTTGACTAATGCTTCAAAACCTTTTTTTTGAATACCTCAAACCTGCCTTTCAAATCAGTGTTTGCACAGGGTAAGGTAACCATTGTGAATCCAGGCCAGGTAGTAAATTTTTTCATCTTTGCAAATGACTATAAATAGACGTGAAATAGAAAGAAAATATTGACTGGTAATTGTATTCATTTATGGCAAGTTAACTGAGACTACTATGGATTTTGTCTACCCAAAAGGCTTTCCAATCTTCTTTCCAAAACAGACCCTGATCCATAGATGAAGGCGTGAGCGGGTGGCCAAAGCAGAGTCTATCATAGCCCTTCCTTGGAGTCATTAAATGATGTTCAGAGGAAAAGAAGTTCTCTGATTCCAGCTGGGCTATAAATTGGGACTACCAGAGGACAGGATCCCTGCTACAAGGAGATCAGTAACCAGAATGACCACGCACAGAGAACTTGAGGGCAGGTAGAGAGAAAAGATCCAGGCCTGTGATCTCTAGATCTCTTCTCTCAGACCCAGTTCCTGAAGCCCTTCTTTTAGCTTTGCCATTTATGGCAGTATTATTTCAAGTTATCCTGGTAATGAATTATCTCCCTTTTCCCTATTTAAAAAATAATTTCAGTTTGTACAATTTGTAACCAGTAGGTCCAGATTAATACATGTACCATTTTTATAGCACTTATTTTTTTGTTTAGTTTTTTGTTCATATACAGGAAGACTTTGCTTGTTTGTTTATGCAGTTGTATATTTCTGTTAGCTTTGGAAAGTGCATACAGATGTGTAAGAAACACCATAATTAAGATGCAGTTGTTTCACACCCCAAAATGTTCTTGTCTATAGTCAATTCCTACACCTGAACTGATCCCTGGAAACCAGTGGTTTTACCTTCTCCAGAATGTCAGATAAGTGGAATTACAGAGTACGGCGGAGTCTTCTGTATCTGACTCCCTTTACTTATCACAGGGATTGGCAAACTTTTTCTGTAAAAGGCCAGGTAGTAAATATTTTCAACTTTGCAAATCATGTCATCTCCATTGCACCTACTCAACTTTGTCATTGTAGCTTGAAAGCACCCACAGACAATGCATAAATCAATAGATGTGGCAGGACTTGGCCTGTAAACCAAAGTTTGCGGATCCCTGGCTTAATATAGTGTAGTTGAGGTTCATCCATCTTATTTCCTGTAGTGATAGTTTGTTCCTTATTTCCCCCTTTTCTTTCTTTGTTTTTTTTTGTTTCTGTTGCTGTTGTTTGTTTGATACCTCCAAACTGTATCCTCAGTTCGTTCTTTTTGTTTTGTTTTTAATTTTGAAATAGGGTCTCACTAGGCTGCTGAGGTTGGTCTCAAACTTGACCATCCTCCTGTCTCAGCCTCTTGAGTCATTGGGAATAGAGGCATGACCATCACACCTGGCAACAATTTGTTCCTTTTAATTGCTGAGTAATATTTCATAATATGAATGAATTACAGTGTATTTATCCATTCAACAGATGAAAGCATTTGTGTTGATTCCAGTTTGGGGTGAATATGAATTAAATTGTGCTATGATCTGAATGTGTCCTCCCAAATTCATATGTTGGAGCTTAATCACCAATGTAATAGTATTAAGAGGTGGGGCTTTTAGGAGACCCCTCCATCATGAATGGGATTAAGGCCCTTACAAAAGAGGTTTCTCTGGAACTCTGTCTTTCTGCATTTCTACTACATGAAGGCACAACATTCACCCCCTCTAAAGGTTGCAGGCACGAGGCACCATCCTGGAAGCAGAGAAAGGGCCCTCACCCGACCAAACCTCTTGAACTTCCCAGCTTCCAGAACTGTCAGAAACTACTTTTTGTTCTTTCTATATCAACCAGTCTCAGATATTTTGTTATATAGCAGCATAGATTTTTGTGTGAACTTAAATTTCACTTCTCTTGGGTAAAATACCCAGGAATTGGTTTGCTGACATGTATGGTCGTTACAGGTCTAGTTTAATAAGAAACTGGCAAACCATTTTCCAGTGTGACTTTAACTTTCTGTGTTTACCACAATATATAACATTTCTACTTGTTCTTTATCCTGGCTAACACTTAATATTGTTAAGTTTAAAAACATTTTTTGCCACCCTGATAGGAGCATAATAGTATTTCATTGTGTTTTTAGTTTGAGTTTTTCTAATGAATAATTATTATAAAGTATGTTTTCAGATGTGTACTCATCTGTCTTCAGTGAAGTATCTATTCAAATTGTCAATTTTCTTTTTTTTTAGTTTTTTGCTTTCTTGAGTGGAGCATTAAGATTTTTTATATTGTCTGGGTACAAATTCATTGTCATATATGTGATTCGTAAATATTTTCTCTCAGTCTATAGCATATCTTTCCATTTTCTTAATGGTACCTCCAAAATACCCCACCTCCTCATGCCATCACATTGGGTGTTAGAATTTCAACATATGAATTTGGAGGAACACCAGTATTTAGTTCATGGCCAAGAGAAGGAAAAAGAGCTTAATTATTTTATGGAGCAAATGTTTTTAAAATTCTGATGAAGCTCCTCCATTGATCAATGTTTTCTTTTATAGTCATGCTTTTGGAGTCATATCTAAGATCTCTTTCCCCAGCTCAAGGTCATAAAGATTTTCTCCTATGTTTTCTTCTTTCAAATGTTGAAGTTTCATAGTGTCCTATTTTATGTTTAGGTTTATAATTCACTTGGGATTGATTTCTGCATAAGGTCTATAACTTCAAAGTGCATATTTTTGCATATGATTGTCCACTTGTTCCAGGTGACAAGACTATTCTTTCTCCATTGAAATGTCTTTTTATCATTGCCAAAAATCAGCTAACCATATTTCAGTGGATCTATTTATGGGCTCTCTATTCTGTTCCATGGGTCTACATTTTGCCAATATCACACTATCTTGACTTCTCTAACTTTATAGTAAATCTTGAGATCAGGTGATATATATAGAATCATTGAGCAAATCTGTTTTATTATTCGTGGGTGGTGATTCCCACATTCAAAGCCTATGCATGAACCACTGAGAGTTCAGTCTGGGACCTGGGCAGTAAGGATAGATCAAAGTTGGTTCCTCAAATTTTTGCTTAGCTTCATTGTGCATTTTGAAATGCACTATTTGGGTTGGCCTCAAGACAGTGAGAAAAAGAGGGGAGGAAGTGTCTTATTCTGTTAAAAGGAATAACAGCTTCCTATAACAAATTAGCAAAGATTAAATGGCTTAAAAACAATAGAACTTTACTTTCTCACAGTTCTGGAAAGTAGAATTCTGAGATCAAGGTGTCAACATAGTTTATGGTGGGGGCCCTTTTTGGAGTTGCAGAATATAGATTCCTCACGGCATCCTCCCACAGTAGAAGGGCTTCACCCTCATGATGTAATACCCCTCAAAAGGCCCTGCTTCCTAATGCAGGGGTTAGAATTTCAGCATATGAATTTGGGAGAACCCAGACATTCAGTTCATTGCAGAGGGGAATCCTCTATGCTCTCCAGCTGGATCCTTTTCCCAGTCATTCCTTTGGCTAGAAAAAGCAATTCAGTTCCTTGACTATGGCCACCATACTGTTCCCAGACTTGGCTCACTCTCAGGTCAAAGCAGCCATAAAAGGGGAAAATATATTGGAATATTTCTTTTGTGCTGCAGGCCTTCTTTCAGGTTTAATTTGACTTCCCTGTTTAATTGCCTTTTATTGTTTACTTTTCAGAGTCTTAGGTGGTCACATTTTAAAGTCTGTCCACATTTCAGTTATAATAGTAAGAGACAAATTGTGATGGATTTATCTATCTTGGCCAGCACTGGAATTTCACATTGCCTTTTTGGGGGATGTGGAGGGTGCTGGGGATTGAACCAATGACCTTGCCTCTCTGGGCAGGTATTCTACCACTTATACAGCTTGTTTTTAAGACTAATCCTTAAACTTCTTAAATTAGAAGTTATAAATAACATTTTTCTCTGTCCTCATTTGGAAACTTTCCATTTTACAACCTCTTTCCCTGTCTGTGATGTTTCATTAAGTCAGTTCCTAGGCCCTATTTAGATCAGGCTCCAGACCTGCACCTAATCTTTGCACCTAACCTGAGAAATCTTTATGTTCTTTTTGTGTTTGATTTGGATAGCAGAAAATCATGAGAGGTTTCAATGATAAAGTGCTAGATTATTAAATATAAAGATCTCATATTGTATGAATATTGGATTCTTTCAGGAGATCTGATCTCTTAAAACTACCATTCAGTTTTTTTAAAAAATACTGCTGCAGTGATTGAGGGGGTGCTTGACATCTAAGAATAAGCGAAGTTATTTGTGTAACATTTCCTGAATGCTTAATAAATGTATATTGCACTTTTAAAAAGCCTACCAAACATTCAATATTCTCTATTTCCTAACCATCTCAGTTCTTCTGACATGAGCACTATGGAAGAACACATCAGAGAAGACAGAAGAGTCAAACTATGTTGGTATACTCTGCTTCCCTAATATCCGTGTTTCTGAAGTGCCTTAAAAATTTACAATGGACTGACTCAGAGGTGGAGAGCTTGCCTAGCATGCATGAGGCAGGCCCTGGGTTCAATTCCTACTACTGCAAAACAAACAAACAAACTAACAAAACACAGTGGATTTCACTCCAAAGTCCTGATTATTAAAAGTGTAGATCAAGAGAGACGAACTTTAGTCCTGACACTACCCTTTACAGATTTGTGACCTTTGATAATCTTTTTGTTTCTCAAACTTAATTTCCTCATTTGCTAAATGGACTTATTGGACAACAAGTCTCTAAAACCCTTCTTTTTCCAGTTTGGACATTCGATGAATTATTTGAAAATACACTGTTCCAAAAGTGAACCTGAATGGGGAGTTAGGGAATCACTAATCAATTAGACCACTGAGCTCACTAAGTAGGTAGGTAATCAGTATGATTCCTGTTTTTAAGAAAAGCAACAATCACTGAGTAATTAATCTAATATTTTTGGACAGTTAGTGGTTGTCCAATTAGATTATAATTTGAAAATATATGATTTGCAATTAAGCTAAAGCCATGCCTGAATAATTCTGAGTTTATGATTGAGTTGGCATCTCAGTTCTGCATTGATAGTGAGGCTAAGGAGTTGGCAGATTTAAGATGAAAGGCAATAGCATTCCCTGGGATGTAGAGGTAATTATTATAAGTTAAATTCAGCCATTTCCCCTCCTGCTGAATAGCTCTGAAAGAAGAGAGAATGAAATGTGTCCATGTTCCAAGCAGGGTTGACCTATTTGGTTAAAAAGAATTTAAAAAAAAAAAAACCCTGAAAAACAAAAACCCTAAGAATGTGAAATAAGCAGATGGATAATTACAAAACCATTTAAACTTTCATAAAAAGAGATGGGAAAGTCTGAGCAATTATGACAAATAAAAAAATCACCAATTAATTATGAAGACATTAATTTTATACGTTTGTTGAGTTTTGGTCAACTTCACTTTTCACTTCCCTTCCCCTCCTGTTTCTTCAGACTTTAGAAATTTAGATAAATTTTATCATACTAAGTGTATACCTTTCAACTTGCTTTTTCTTCCAACTTCAGACCATTAATAGATATTACAGCTCATTTACATGACATAATCTGTTGCTTACACTGAACAATTGTACAAACATTGGTCTGTTCTCCTTTTGGTGATTGCGATATTGTTTATTGTCTTATGCTATTGCAAACAATGATATCTTGTTTCTATCATACTATTGTGTTTTCTGTTTACCCTTATATTTTTCCTCCCAATTTTCCCCCTGACAATTTGGAAGCTATATTTTTTATGTAATGAAAATTATTCTTAATTTAAAAATATAAATATTTAAGTTTATATTTTTCTAGCAATATTGAACAGTTTTTCAGTGCTTCAATATTCCTCCTTGATCAGACATAGACCATACTTCAGCTTATTAATCAATCCCTTCCCTTCTGTTATTTTACAAATTTAAATTAAAAATTTTTTTCAAAACAAAAAATAGTGGAAGGTATAGTCAATAGTTAATTAATGCTTATTTTTATCTCTTTATGATGAATTTTGTTTCCTGTAACTCAGTCTTATGAATTCAATTCTTTTTGGGACTTGTAAAGTACTTGTAAACACTTTGGATTTTGATCTGAAAATATCTTTTTATCTCAACCTTGATTAATAATTTATCTAGACTTAATAAAATTTCAGGTGGCTAGTTATTGTTCCTTTAGCACTTCAAGGGTAGTAGTGCCTTACCCTCTGTCATTCATTGTTGCTGGTGACAACTATGAGTCTGTCTATTCAATCTAATCATCATTCCTCTGTAGCAATAGCTAACAGTTTTGGAATGCCTACTCTGTACCAGTGTGCTGAGCACAAATGTGGAGTCATATTTCACAACAACCCTATGAAGTATGTGCTGTTAATATTTCCATGTGATGGATAAGGAAACCAGAGCCCCTGCACTTGCAGTATCTTGATCAATGTCCACAGCCAAGTCGTGGCATAGCTGGGATTATATATTTACCTTTATCATGCTCAGTACTTTCAGTGTGCTTTTGGGCCATGTCCTTCAACTCTGCAAAATTCTGAACTCAAATCTTTTCAAAATCTCTGCTTTTCCACAATTCCCTGCTTATTTTTATCAAACACTTTTCTTGGCAAAGGCACCGTGTATGTTTGTATAGGAAACACACTGCACAATTCTGGAGGGACTGGTCAAACCAGAGTCTATGAGCTGTTTTCAACTTATTTTCACCAATTCACCTGGAAATATTTTCATCAGTTATCAAAGAATTAATGTTTAAATAAATTTCCAGTGTTTATAAAATAGTTATTATGTATTTGGTGCTCCAGAGAAGACTGTTTCTGATTATTAATTGCCAAATAATTCAGGTTGACCTATCCCCTAAATACTACAAATAATAATGGTGATGATAATAACACCTTCCTCATGTGTCATGCTCCACTGTCTTAAAATTGATTGATGTACATTACTTAACCTGATTCTCACCATAAGCCCATGAGATAGTTTCAGAGTATGGTGGCATCATGCCCATTTGATCGAAAAGGAAATGGCATCCCAGAGAAATCAACCAGCCTACCCAAGACTACAAAGCTCCTGATGGCAATTGCACCCACGTCTTCTGAGTCTAAAACAGCACTCATCATGCTCAGAGCTAGTGATGGGCATGGTAAGGAGGTCCTTTGGAGATTAGTAGAGTTTTCTGTACCACCCATGACTTGTCATTACTGAGTAACTTTACCATGAAATGAACTTCCTTCAGTAACACAACAGACTATGGTACAGGATAATTTATCTTAAACAAGTGGTTTGATACACAGCTGTTTAACATAAATATCGCGAGGGTTTTCCCATGATACAAGGATGAAGTCCAGGCACCAGAGCATGGCCCAGATAGCCCAGATTCATGTCTTGCCTCTCCCACGATTTTTTTCTGATCACTTATTATCCTTGTCCCAGGAACCATAATTTTTCAAGGTTCCTAAGTACCTTAAGCCATTTCAGAGCTGGCATTTCTCTTCTCTCTGGTTTCTGCCTCCTCTGCTCTCAGGGGGCAGGAGGTGCCCTGAGGTTGCCACGGATGAGTAACCTCATTTTTAACTTCCTTCCCAATTCTCTCCTTTGCTCTGTCTGCTTCTTTCCCCCTTTCTCTGTCTGGCTCCTTTTTTGTCTGTGAATCCACGGTTCTTAGTACAAGGTTTGGCCCCCACACAGTGTGTCTAACATTTTGAGAATGAACAAATTAATTAAAACAAAAAAGTACTTTCAGATAAAATATTTTTTATGAAGTTTGACAATTTGAAAACACTTTTTTATGTCAATACCTAACCTTTTAAACTCTCTGAAAAACATTAAATGCTACATTATTTTATGTCAAATGAATAGTGAGCAAATTACCATATGAACGAGTTAGTAGATCACAACAATAATGTAATGTAATACCTCCATGTGTGGGGTCTAATAATAACTGCTCTCACTTTAAAATTTAATGCAGTTGGTTTCATGGGCACTTCCGCCCACCTTTATTGACATTTAAATCTATAAGCTCAAAAACGTAATCCTTAAAATGAATGCAAAGTAAAATGTTTAAAATTTGTCAAAGAATCAGAATAAAAAAGGTGTGAGCAAATATAACTTGCCATGTTAGATATTGGTTTCATCATTTCTGAACCAGGAAAATAAAATCAATGTTTATCACGGGGGTAAATGAGGAATGGCGGGAGCTAAATGAGCTTCCTGTGTGTATTCATTCCGATAATAAGTGAAACAAAAGGGATCCACTGTGAATTACATCTGTGGTGAAGTTGATTAAACCTGTGTGCCACCGTCACAGCGTGACTGAAATATCATCGCATCCATGATGAGTTGCCCTTCCGGATACTGTTTGCCTTGTGGGAGCAGCAGGCGGGCAGCTCTTCCTCAGTTCAGTGATTTTACTGCATATACACAATTTCAGCCAAGTGCAACAGAAAATACTCAGAATCAGGGCAGCACTAGAAAGACAGCCAAGCCCTAAGTGACAGAATGGCTGTTCCGGAGAGCCCCATGCAAGAAACTGCAGTTTGATAAGCGTTAAGAAAGGGGCAATAGATGCAAGGGCATTCCATTACAATGTCAAAGGCAGACTTGAAAAAATCCTGTCTCTTTGTTGGCTTTCTCAGCAGCTAAGAAAGGAGGAATATAAACAAATATTCAAGGAGAGAAAAATATAAAAGTATTGTTTTCACACCTGGTCCCAGTACACCAGGCTGTTTTATACAAGGAATTTAAGAAGTATGGGAGAGCTACTCCTACAGAGAGAAAATTCCATCATGTGGTCAACTGCCCTTCTCCATTCAACACATATTAATATGGCTCTTGCCAGGATACAGAACGGATGCAAAGACAGAAGTCACATCTGTGCTCAGGTAGATAACTAAAATGCACTTGCTATTATCAATTGGACTGTAGTTAGAAATTATAATAAAGAGCACCTGTTTTTGTTTGTTTGTTTATTTATTTTGCTTGAATGCATTGGCCCACATAGAGTCCAGAGTTCTTTGTTACACCAGATTCCATTACTATTATGTTATCATAGAGATGTTTATTTTGGGAGGAACTTAGCATCTTGTGGGCCATAGGAATGTAGTTAAAGAAATGATTTCTTCAAGTCCCTTAACATTAGAATCTATTTTAGCAGAGGGTAACATTCAGGGTCTTTTATTTATTTACATTCAAATTCAGCAATTTGCCTATTTCCTAAGGCTTTTTATTAATCTGGTTTTTTCCAGCCCATTTTAGAAATCTCTATTAGGCATATCCATTAAAACTGAATTATATTTCTTCCACAGCAAGATATTAATACTAGGTGTCAGCTAAAAGCTTATAAAGCTTTTTTTCCCCTAATGCAATCATTAAAATAAACATGAATCCAAAAGCTCATAGGCTAAAATATCTGCACAAGTAGGAACCAAGGAGCACGTCTCCTTTTGTGAGGCGGTGTTTTAGAGCAACTGACCGCACTGCACTTCACAAGCTGAGCATGAAAACTGGAGGAGGAAGGGGGAAGCATCAGCAACGGTTGAGTACAGGGCTTGTCAGGGGTCTTGTGCTATTTTAAATAATTCTCTGAAATGTTATCTAGGCTTCTTGGAGATAAGTTGCCTCTATATACCCTGACTCTATTTTCTCAATTATTTGGCATTTGGAACAAACTCTTCACTTTATATTATACTATGCTGGTTTAATTCTGTTTAATAAACATTTTAAAGTTGCTACTAAGACTGTGTATCCCCAGGGTCATAGCTAGAAGTTCTGACTAATTAAAGCATAAACAGTAGCAGTTTCTGGAATATAAGCTTTACAAATTTTTTTTTTTTTTTTTTTTTTTTTTTTTTTTTGGTCTCTCCCTGTTTTCTGGGCTGGCCTTGCACTCACGACCCTCCTGTTTCAGCCTCTCAAGCATGTAGGATTACAGGCATACCAACACCATGAGTGGCCTTACATTTAAGCATTTTTATATTAAAATTACTAATACCAAAGGATAGAGTCCACTGTGAAATTCACATGAATTTCTAGGATAAAGCACAGTTTCAAAGAAATTCCATCTCAAAGCAGTCCTTAGGACTGTGTTGCACTGCTGTAAGTGGTACTCAGGGAGAAAAGGTGAGAACATTCTCTGAAAGGCGAGTTATTAGGCAGAGAACACTGGGAAGTACAGAGAGTCTAGCCATGGTCCTTTTACTCATGGAGCTTATAATTAGAAAGTAGAAAATGTGCTCACCACAGAAGCAAACAGAATCTGTGGGAAGACACCATGGAAAAATCAATTTTGATGAATGGAAATGCCATGTGAGTGTTGGTTCTTGGAAAGAGCATGGAAATCTGAGTAGAATTGCAGCAGGTGGAGTGTGGGCGAGAGCTTTCCCAGCAGAGGGACCAGCTTGTGCAAAGGCACAACCAGGATGATAATTTAGGAATAAAAAACCATGACATGTGGCTAGAATTTGAGGTGGGACACTGGGAAAAAGAAATCAAAAGTTGTGCTTATCTATATTTTTCTGTTATTCCAGATAAACCAATGTCTGCCTTAAGAAACCTTCCAGTAAAATGTTAACTTTATAAAGATGAAATAATTTCTGTATTTAGCTGCAAAAAGATTGGATTTTAAAGTTCATTTAGATTCAGGTGCAAGGACTGGGGTGTGGCTCAGTGGTTGAGTGCTTACCATGCTAGCATGTGCAAGGCCCTGAGTTCCATCCCTATTTCTGCAAATACTACCAATAATAGATTGGGGAAAAATGCATGTTAGCTTCTATAATAGATTGGATGAGAATTTTTCCCTTCATTTGTCCACAGAGGGGTATTATTTATTTATTCCACAAATATGTAATGACATTGCCAGGCACAGTGTTGGAACCAACTGGCAAAGAATGCTTCCCAATTCCCCCTCAAAGAGGACAGACAACCTTCTCTGAAAGAAGGCACTAAGCCTATCTTTATTTAAACACTAATGCTCCTCTGAGCCCCAGAAGAATACCAGGCCTTATTCCTGGGTTAATCCAGGAGAGTGACTGCCTGCTGTATTCCTTTTACTAACACTTCCTAGCAAGGCCTGACCTTAAATGGACACAAAGGCCATTCTCTGAGATACCACCAATTCTAGACAGACTATATAATGAAACATAAATGAATTTAGACTTGGTTGCATACACAAGACATAGCAATATGTGTATGCAAATATTCCAAAATGAAAAAAAAAAAAAAGCAAACAGAAATCAGAAACACCTCTAGTCCAAAGCATGTTGGATAAGGGATGCTCTACTTGTACCAATATTTCTTCCCAAGGAGCTGCAGGATTTCTGTAGAAATTTCCCTTAATCCTACTTCCCTTTACTCAGATAAAAATCCCTGGTTTCCTATGAAAGATACTGAGAAATTTAAAATTATAAAAAAATCAAGAATAATGCCCACATTTAAGACTTTACTGGAATGAAAGCTACAGCTGTTCAAATAATTTATGTCACTGTCAGAAAGAATATTAACACAGATCCACATTAAGTCCATAGAATGAAATAGATGGCAAAATCAATTGGGACCTTGTCAGAAGAATTCCATGGTGCCTGAGACAGGCCAAGAGGGGTGAGACAGGAAGACTGGCCAGGACAGAGGGCAATGCATGATGAGGTGATTCCTTGTTATGGCCACTATAGCCAGGGCCTGCACACCAGCTTTCCAGGGTCAGGAACTGAATTTTTCAGTTTTCCCCTAATTATCAGTCTTGAATGATTTTTAAAAAATAAAAAAAGCAAAGCAAAAATTCCTAAGGTACTAGGCACAATACCAATTTACTAATCCTGGGATTAGTGGTCAGAAATATTCCTTTCTGGTGGATGGTCATATACTGCCTCACAGAGAACCTATCTATCAGGATCCTGGGAAGGCCTCAGAAGCTTCTAGACAAGGGTGGAATTGGAATGAAAGGAGGGTGGAGCTGGAAGTCTAAGTCACACAGGTCTCTGTGTACTAATAAAAGGGGGAATCCCTCCGTATCGGACCACAGACCACACAGTACTGGGGACATGTTTGGGGGTCAGATCTGGGTTTCAGCCCAGCCCAACCATGTATCAACTCTAGAACCCCTGGCTAGTTATGCAGACTCTCTTACTGTCTCAGTTTCCTCTTCTACAAAGTGCTGTGTGGGTGGCAGTGGCAGCTAACTCTCAGTGAGCAGCCACAGTGAACCAGGCTGTGCGCTTGGTGCTTTATATTCATAGTTCAACAGACAACAACCTTCAGAAGGAAGTGCTATTATGACTCAAATTCTGCAGATGAGGAAACTGAGGCACTTCTTCCTATAGAGATGATGAAGGCACATCCCACTACAATGCCCTGTGATCCATTTCCTGGTGGAAGGCTGTGTTCCTTCTCCAGGTTTCTCCTGGCTCACAGAAAACTGCTTTCTGGATCCACTGACTCTTTCTGCAGGCAGCTGGAACAAAATAACATGAACTCTGGGCTGGTGATTCAGATGGGAAAACCAGTGGTGAATTGGACCTTCTCATCTGCTGAATTATCTAAGATCAAATGCACATCACACCATAAGATGTCATTTTATTTCTTCTTCTCTCTATGTCCTCATCTGACCAATGAAAGGGATTCATATCCTTATTTAAATATTTTACCCTATTTTTTGTTAACTAATAATCCTGAAATCGGTCCATTGAGTGCATATGAAACACCCTCCACTTCTCCCTGATATGTTCTTAAGCTTTCCTCCACTGACCAGCAGGAAGGGGCCAGGCCCTAAGTATGGCTCCCTCACCCTTGCTTCCTCCCACAGGCTGGATGCAATTATATTCAACTCTATCGCCCGGCCATGGAAATTCTTCATCTAGTGACCAAAATATTAACATGTGCCAGATCATGTGTTTTTCTTTTATGGAAAAAACACTGGCACATTCTTTGGTAACGTGCATCACACATCCAGTTAAGAATAAATCCAGCTAAGAATGCTATGGACTAAGCCGGGTGTGGTGGCGCACGCCTGTAATCCCAGCACTTGGGAGGCTGAGGCAGGAGGATTGCGAGTTCAAAGCCAGCCTCAGCAAGGTCAAGGTGCTAAGCAACTCAGTGAGACCCTGTCTCTAAATAAAATACAAAATAGAGTTGGGGATGTGGCTCAGTGGCTGGGGGCCCCTGAGTTTAATTTTTGGTTCCAAAAAAAAAAAAAAAAAAAGAATGCTATGGACTAAATGTTTTGGCCCCTTAATTCATAAGTTGAAGCCCAAACTCCTAATTGGATGGTCTTTGGAGATGAGACCTTTGGGAGGTAGCTTAGATAAAGTCTGAGGGTGGGGAGTCCATGACAACAGGATTGGTATTCTTATAAAAAGATAACAGAGTTTTCTCTCTCTACTCCTTTCCCCCTCCCTCCCATCTCACCTCCTTTCTCCTCCTTTTTCCTCTTCTCACTCACAGTAAGAATGTGACCATATATAAGCCAGGAAAACAAAAACAAAAACTCTTCATCCCAACTTGACTATCCTGGCACCCTAATCTCAGACTTCAAGCCTCCAGAACCAAGTGAAAGTAAATTTCTGCTGTTTAATTCACCCCATCTATGGTACAGATGCTTTCCAATTTACAATGGGGTTACATCCCTGTAAACTCATTGGGAAAAAATCCCAAATTAAAGATGCTCTGAATTCACCTCATCTACCGAACACCATGGCTAGAACACAATGCACTGTAAAGCATTGGTTGTTTCCCTTTATGGGCACATGGCTGCCTGGGAGCTGCTCCTCACCACTGCCCAGCATCTCAAGAGAGATCTTACCCTTTATCACTAGCCTGGGAAAAGATCAGATTCAAAATTCCGAGTACAGTTTCTACTAAGAGTATCACTTTCACACCACTGAAAGTCAAAAATTGCAAACCAAACCAATAAGAGAGTTTCTGTCTAACCTGGTTTTCCCACCAGAATCTTAGAGATAATTACTAATTACTTTGAAACATAGGTTATTGTCTAGGTATGTCAAGGCTCACAAATCAGGAGACAACTGTAATTGAAAAGATAGATCGGGGGCTTGGGATGGTGTTAGCACAATTGTCTAGCATGGATGAAGCCCTGAGTTGCAACCCCCTAGCATGGATGAAGCCCTGAGTTGTACCACAAAAAAAAGAAGAAGAAGAAGAAGAAGAGGAAAGGTAGATTGCTTTATTCAGAGATCTAAAGAGAAGCGGGGACACCATGCTATGGGGGAGTTAGGTGGGAGAAGTACGTGAGTTGCTCAGAAGGCAAAGGGAGCTGGGGGAAAATGTGGACAAGAGCTTTTATTGTGGGAAGGAACTGGTGAGGCAGGGTCAGCATGCCTACAATAGACTAGTTTGAAGAATTTCCCAGGGCTCTGGGGTATAGAAACTGTTCCTGCTGTCTGATCCTTAACCTTGAGGTTATTTGGGCAAATGCATAGTGGCTAAGAGTGAGACAGCAAATGAAAGAGGTTGTTGGGGAGAGGGGTACACACTTTGAGTTGGTTGACACACTTATGGTTGAGTCGTTTGCTATCTCTAGAAACTCACTGATCCCGGGAGGGGCAGTCCTCCAGGGTCAGCAAAAACCCCAAGATGTCAAAGCATCAGAAAATAAAAAGCACTGTAAAATACACCAATCAAGGTCAAATTGATATAGACATTAATTCTAGAGAATCTCATTAATTCAATCTTTAATAAAGATCACAAAAGGAATAATAACTTAATGAACAGAATAACTTAATGAAGATCATGTGAATTAAGAGTTATAAATAAATTGCTCTGAATTAATTTGTGCATAGTTATTTACTAAAAACTGTAAGCACAATGCACAGTGTTATAAATTCCAATGTGATCTTACTGGGACTCTTAGAACACTTAGCAGCATAGCTAAAGGAATTTTTCTTGTTTGTTAATTTCTTCTGTGCTTCAGTTCTGATATCTCATCTCTGCTTGATCCTCTTTTGTGACTCCCATCAGTCTGTTAGAATGGTCACTTGTTTATATTCTTTATCACTAATTTCAACATTTTTCAATCTCTTGCATGGCAACCATTGAAAACTTGGATTTTAGGAATGTGAAATCTTTCCCAATTTTATTTCTACAACTGTCAGTTTATTATTAAGTTAAAAATTTTTTCAGATGATCCTCATTGAAAGGCCCATGGATTTACCTGGGAATCATGCTGATTTGCAGAGTTAGGGAATTTGGTTGGTATTTTAAGAGGTTTGAATCTAATATGGCTTTGAAAAAGGTTACATTTTCTTCTCCTCGCCTTGACTTTTGGTGTTCATGGTTAGGTCTACTCCATCTGGAGCCACCGTGTCTCTGCTGTTCTCCCCTCAGGGCCACGCTGACCCACCCCGCCTCAATGAGCTCTGCTAACCCCAGAGACTTCAAAGTTCTTCCACAGAGGTGGGGCTTTTGTTGGGGGCATATTTGCATTCTTCCAAATCGAACTCTATGTTCAAATCCTCTGTTACTTGCCAAGCAGGTGACATTCAGCCAGTTAACCTAATGTTTACAAGTCTCAAATTCTTCTTCCACATATGGGTCCATGATAATGCTAACTCTCTAGGCTGTGCTGAAGACTTTATATTTAAATATAGCCACCAAATACCAGCGACTGGTCCTAGAATGCAGAGACCCTTACAGCCTCTGCCAGTTTTCATCAAATCTGAAATTTTATAAATTCCGTACAGGGAATCAGGATCTATGGTAGATAGGGATGCATTATAACTCGTAGGCCCTTTTATCTATTAAAAAGTCATAAAAATTAAATTTTATGGCCAAGTTGGTATAAAATATAATTGAGACTGCATTTATCACAGTATTATTATGTTCATTTTTTTCTTCCAATTTTATTTTATTTTTTATTCACACAGTTCATATAATCTTACATATACATAGGGTAATACTGTCTGTCTCAGTCTACTATTTTTCTTTCCCCCATCCCCTCCCATCCCATTTTCCTCCACACCATCCATACTTCCTCCATTCTTTCCCATTCCTCCCATAACCTCCCCACCCATGTATCAGCATCCACTGATCAGAGAAAACATTCAGCCTTTGGTTCTTTGGGCTTGGCTTATTTCACTTAGAATGAAATTCTACAACTCCACCCATTTACCAGCAAATTCCATAATTTTATTCTTTTTTATGGCTGAGTAATATTCCATTGTGTATATATACCACAGTTTCTTTATCCATTCTTCAACTGAAGGGCATGTAGGTTGGTTCCGCAATCTAGCTATTGTGAATTGAGCAGCTATGAACAAAGATGTGGCTGCATCCCTATACTTTGCTGATTTTAAGACCTTTGGGTATAAACCAAGGAGTGGGATAGTTGGGTCAAATGGTGGATCCATTCAAGATCTTCCATGTTCTTGGATAGGAAGAATCAATATAATCAAAATGGCCATACTTCCAAAGATGCTGTACAAACTTAACACAATTCCAATAAAAATTCATATGACATTCCTCACAGAAATAGAAAAAGCAATCATGAAATTCATATGAAAGAACAAAAGACCCAGAATAGCCAAAACAATCCTGGGCAGGAAGAATGACGCAGGAGGTATCACAATACCAGACCTTAAACTCTACTATACATCAATAGTTATTAAAACAGCATGGTATTGGCACCAAAATAGACAGGTAGACCAATGGTACAGAATAGAAGACCCAGAGACAAACCCACATAAGTACAGTTATCTCATACTAGACAGAGGTGCCAAAAACATACAGTGGAGAAAAGATAGCCTCTTCAACAAATGGTGCTGGCAAAACTGGAAATCCATATGCAATAAAATGAAATTAAACCCCTATCTCTCACCCTGTACAAAACTCGACTCAAAATGGATCAAGGATCTAGGAATTAGACCTGAGACTCTTCGCCAAATAGAAGAAATAGTAGGCCCAAAACTTCTTCATAGTGGCTTAGGACCAGACTTTCTCAACAAGACCAACAGAGCGCAAGAAATAAAAGGAAGAATCAATAAATGGGACAGATTCAAACTAAACATCTTTTTCTCAGCAAAAGAAACAATCAAGAATGTGAAAAGAGTGGGAAAAAATCTTTTCCACACATACTTCAGACGGAACACTGACCTCCAAAATTTATAAAGAACTTATAAAACTTTCTTCCAATTTTAAAATCAATTACTGTTAAAACATTTCCATGGACCCCTAAGTATCATGGACCATAGTGCCTACTGTGTCTAAAGGTTAAATCAGCCCTGATAGGGCACTCAGATCATAGTGAGCTTCAAGGACCCCCTGCATAATATTTCTGAAGACACAGCTAAAGATATTACTGTAGCTCTTTTGTTGATGTGAACAATAGGTCTGTTACTAAAATCACACAGGATGGTAACAGTTCTATATCCTTTGAAGATGACCTAGTTCAAGACCCATAATTCATGGATGGAAATTAAGACTCTGGGTGTTATAGTCTGGATCTTCAGTGTACCCCAAAGTTCAGTGTGTTAAAGGCGTGGTCCCCAGGGTGATGCTCTTGGGAGGTGATGGAGGCTGTAAGAGGTGGGGCCTAGCAGGAGGTCTTTAGGTTATTGGAGATCTATCCATAAAGCAGACTGTGGGACCCCGGCCCCTTCTTCTTCCTCTTTTTTGCTCCCTGGCTCCTGATGAGTAGTTTTGCTCCTGCCACTGCTTTTGCCATAATGTGCTGCCCAATCATTGATTGGAATACAAAACTGTAAGCCAAAATAAAACGTTTCTTTTTAGAAGTGAATTATCTCAGCTATTTTGTTCTAATGAGGGAAAGTGGACTAACACACAGTGTCAGAGTGATCAGGTTGGAGCCACAGAGAGGTTGCGCTAGAACCCAGTTCTTCTGATACCTAGCAGCAACTTTTTACCACACTACCCATTGTTCTTCGAAGTGTTATTTGAGCTTAAGCCAAAATGTAGTTTAGCCTGCTCCCACAGCAAAGCAGTGCCCTCAGAACTATAATGTCTTGGATATTTATTGACTCTCATAAAATTACCCATAAGCTGTTACCTATGGGATGGCATTTGAAATTTCTCTTGCCCACTGCACTATTAGCAACTATCTTTCAGGATAGACTGACACTAGGTTTATTTAACATACCACTTATTAATTCCCAACCTGAGATAAGCCAATGTAGACATCAATAGATAAGCAACACAACCTTGATATATTTGGTGGCTTTTGAAAATGACATGCTAACATGGGTGCTAAAATGGCAAATATCAAACAGAAAAAAAGTAAATGATGGTAAGTATTCAGTCCACAGACAAGCCACCATCTGTCCTCTGCCAGGTCCTGTGCTAGTCACTGGTCTTATCACTAAAATGGGACAGCACCTTTTGTCTCACTTCTCTAAAGCATCCTTTACTCACAGTGTCACACATGAGTAGCAGTTTTGGTTTCTGATTATGGAAATGATATATTCACTGAGGATGACATGAAACTCTTTAAGTTAGACATTACATGCTATTTTTAGAGCATGTAGAGAACTTATAATGGACATTCTTGGCTTTGAAAATTTTTTTATTTTGCTCACTCAAAAAAGGGTTTCTGTGAGCATACTATTCTAAGTTCAGAGTTATTTTCTTTCAGCACTTTGAAGATATTATTTCACTATTTTCTACTGTTAGCTAGCATTCATTGATTCTGTTGAGAAGTTGTCCATTTGTCTAGTTTTAGAGTAATTTGTCTCTTGATCCCCCTGGATCATTTTATAAACTTCTCTGTGTCCCTTCATATCACTGGATATAAGCAAAAATCATTTTTTTTTAAATTTTAGATTTGTTTGTGTAGATTGTTGTATACAACAGTTTGTGTTTGTGTGGACTGTAGAATTTGAGCCTTCCTACAATTTTGGAAAAAAATTCAGTATCTTCTTGGATAATTGCCTTTTCTCCATTCTGTTGCCTTCTTAAACTATGACTCAAATATTATTAAATCTCCTTACTCTAGACCTTTAAAAATATTTTATCTTGTTTTTCGTTTATTCTGTGTAATTTTTTTAGTTGTGTATGGACATGGTACCTTTATTTATTTATTTATATGTGGTGCTGAGCATTGAACCCAGTGCTTCACACATGCAAGGCAAGTGCTCCACCACTGAGCTACAGCCCCAGCCCCTGTGTAATTTTTTTTTTTTAGATCCTAATTTATCATTCACAAATCTCCTTTTAGCTAGGTCTAACTGCTATTCAGTTACCCATGAAATTTCCTGTTGCCATCATTATATATTTCTCTATTAGACAAGTTTTTTATTTTAATTTTCCTGGTCATTTTGTACATCTCTTGGTCCTCTTCGTATTTTTAATACTTCTAAATATTTCTTTATGTCCATTAGACATACTTTTTCTTTTCTGTCTAACCTCAAATTCTTCGTTTTGTTGAGTCTGCAAGCTCTTGGTTGGTGATTTCTTTTCTTTAGTGGTTTTTAATTGGAGTTCATCTTTCCTGATCCTTCTCTATAAGAATTTCTTGTTTCTGGGTGTACCTGGCCTATAGCAGAAGGCCTTTGCCAGTGCCTGTGACACTGGAGCATCTGGGCAGTTAGTTCTCCCCTCTGTCCTGCCCCTCAATTCTTTCAGGGCACCCCTATTCCTAGAAGTATGTGGGCTGGTCATAGCATCTGGAAGAGGACTCCTTTGGACATGACTCCTTCTTAGGGATAGAAGTCTCAAAATCCAGGAAGCAAAGGAGGGGAAAGAGAATTAATAAATGTTAAGTTACCTATAATCATATAATTATAATAAGGCCCAAACTAGATTATTTTTTTCAGTGCTGAGGATCAGACCTAGGGCCTTGAACATGTTTGGCAAATGCTGTACCACTGAACAACACCCCCAACCCCAAAATGGATGTTTTATAACTAATTTATCTTCTAATCTGGAAAGTACTTGTTGTTATCTCTTATCTTGAAGACTTCTAGAACCATACACATCTATCACTTGCTAAGTGAATCAAGTATCTAGTGAAGCCTGGCACTAGTTAGTCTTCTTAATATACTGAACCTCTTAGACAACATCTTGTCATTGGCTCACAATTGTATAGTGAATTCTAACACTAATTTAGCTTCTGGGGTCATAAATCCAGGCTTTGCCAAGACCCATACATATTTGAATATCACATCCTCTGGCAAGATGTACCAAGTGGACTGGCAACAAAGGTTTTGCTATAAAACACAGGTTAATTATATTCTTGGGACAATTCTCAAAGCAGCCTGCACTGCCTTAGAGACTATTTTCCTACAGTGATTAAAAGGCCATCCACATTTCTAAGAATGGGCCTCCCACTATTTCACCGCCCTCCCCATGTAGCTAGGTCAATCCTCTTTGTTACAAAGCAATATCAATACTTCCAGAGGATAGTTTCCATATGGATCATCCTCGTGTCAACATATCAAAACAGTATATAAGATTAAATATTTAGCCCAAATGGAGAGGCATTTAAAACAAGGGCCAGCTGTTGTGTCTGTACTTGGTGAAGAAACAGCTGGAATGGATAGAACTTTTAAACACGTGGCTAAAGATGTGCTTGGAGTAAGGAATGTGCTCTTGGGGGGCGGGGAAGAACCTTTGCATTCATGTACAACTGAAGCGGAAAGAAAAAATCTTAAAAGCCAGGGATTAACCTAAGCCACGTGACAGACATGGAGAGTGAAAGATTTGAGAGTTATTGATTATAAGAAAGCCATGATAAACTGCAGAGTTTAATTAAGTCCAGCACAGTGGTAGTGAGGGCCAGTCCCAACCTTGTCCCAAGTCTTAGGAATCAAGAATTAGTAGAGGCTCTAACAGTATCTTAGTGGCCTGCACTTTAGATCTGTGCTGCCCATTGTGGCCTCACTAGCCAGACGTGGCTATCTACATGTAAGTTAGCTGAGGTTAAATATAATATAAATTCAGTTCCTCAGTTTCAGTACCCACATTTTAAATGCTCAAGGGTAAAGGGTGGCTAGAGGACACTGCATTGGATAGCACAGATGTGGAACATTTCTATCTCTACACAAAGTCATTCTGGACAGCACTCTACTAGATTTTCAAAAAGTACACGTTGAATGAATGAACAAATGAATATCTGTTATGGTTCAGAAATGAGGTATCCCCCAAAAACTCATGTGTAAGATAATGCAAGAAAGTTTAGAGGTGAAATTATTGGGTTATGAGAGCCTTAACCTCATAAGTGCATTAATTCACTGATAGAGATTAGTGGTGTGGTAACTCAAGGCAGGCAGTGTGTGACTGGAAGAAGTGGGTCAATGGGGTGTGCCCTTGGGGTTTATATTTTGTTCCTGGTGAGTGGGGTCTCTCTGGTACACAGTGTCATGTCCTGAGCTGCTTTTCTCCGCCACACTCCTCCACCATGATGTTTTGTCTCACCTCAGGCCCAAAGCAATGGAGTCAGCTGTCTATGGATTGAGACTTCTGAAACCATGGGCACTGAAAAACTTTTCCTTCTCTAATTATTCTTGTTGGGACTTTTGGTTACAGTGGCAAAAATCTGACTAAAACAATATCCAACATTCAAAAGGGCAGAAAAGTTGCCACTTCTGTAAAAAATTAGGTCAGTTCTCTTAAAGAAGATATTTTCTCTTAAAGAAGATATATTCTTTATTTATGAAAAAAGGCCAAAAAAAACCCCCAGCAATGAAGTGATAGAATGATATTTTAAGAAGTATATAACATCACAGTTATATAGACATTGTTTGGATTTCTGTAACAAATCCTCCACTCAATTCCTCAGTAAGGTCAGTTTTGTTTAAGAAAACGAGTGGGTGGGGGCAACTTTGAGGGGCTCGGTTAAGGGCATGTATTTCGTAGCAGGGTTCACAAGGTATAGGAAAAGGTCTGACATAAGGAAGAAGGGGAGGCCATGAGATCCTATGTGTACCCTAAACAGGACACTTAGGAACAGCTTTGAAATTCCACAGGTAGAACTGTGTCAAGCCAGTTTTGCTTCTAATTAAAGTACCCTGGTTTATATCTAGGCTCTTCTTTAATATACTACATAAAGTGTTGGCAAACTATAGTCTGCAGACCAAATCTGGCTGGTCATCTGCTTTTGTAAAGCCTATAAGCTAAGAATGCTTTTTATATCTTTAAATGATTGTAAAGGAAGCCAAAGGGAATGTTTTTTCACAAATGAAACATATATAATTCAAATTTCAATGTTCATAAAAGTTTTGGTGGAACACAACCTCACCACTTATTTATGTATTGTGTTTGGCTGATTTGACATTACAATTCCAGAGCTGAGTGGTTATGACAGAGACCACAGGGCCTGAAAAGCTTAAAATATATACACTCTGTCTGGTCCTTCATCTGAAAATTTTGTCAAATTCGATACTATATCATCAGCAGTGAGAGAAGGGATTCACCTCACGAAACATCGAGGCTAGGAGTGGGTTGCATTAAGACACAGTCGCTTCATAGGAAGCCAGAAAAAAATGGAAGTTTTAATGGAAAAACAATGGGAGGATGAGAGAATTACTTAACAGGAATAAAACCTCTATCAAGTATAAACCGTTAAGGTTTCTATTGATAATAGCAAGGGATTGGACAAAAACACTAGAAAATGGTATGCACTAAAATAGTAATCTATCCTTTCTGAGGATCAGTTTAATATTACATGCTGCTCACATTTCATAAGATTATTTTGAAGTTCAAATGCAAGCATATACATAGTGTATATGTATACAAACGTATATAAGCCCTTTGTCATAGAAGTATGAGGTAATATTCCTACTGATAATAAGTATGTCAAAAAATTAAACACATAATGGAGACAGATAAAATGATGAACAATATCTCACAGGGGAATTAGTAGACAACGTGTCTAAAATACCTAATGAGAGTATCACTGAGCTGTAGCCAGGGCCAGGCAACCTCCCCAGAGCAGGCAAATTCCAAGTATGCCAAGCATTCAACTAAATGGGTAATGGGTACTCACATGCTGTCTCACTCCCTCCAGACTAGGGAAAAGGACAAGCTGGCTGTCAGCAGGCAAGGGTCCATATTTGATGTGGGATAATTCACCACCAGACACTGCAGGTCATTTGCTCAACATGCTCACTTAGCACGTCCACAGGAAAACTCTGTGCTAAAAGCAATGGGAGAGAAGGCTAGAAACCAAAATTATAGTTCCCATTCTTCAACAGCTGTAGTCATCTTGGATAGATAAGAAAATTAGGTTAGGTTGACAATTATGAGGCAAAGAAATTTTGGAAACAAATTACAGTACCATTCAGAAAAGAATGAGCTTAAACTCAGAAGAAGTAGTCAGGAAAGCATCTATAAAGAAGGAAGGACAGCCTTGGATTGACACCCTGGATGGATGGGAGCAAGGGGAGGGGGAAAAGCCATTCCTGATGGTGGCTTGGCACAGAGTAAGAAAAATGCACAATACAAAAAAGAAGAGCCCAAACAGGCTGAAGAAGGTTGGTATGATGGGAAGCTGGAGATGGAGACAGATAGGACAGGAATGAGGATTTTGGAAGGTTTTTGCAATGCAGGATGAAGGATTTTTTCATTTGACAATGGAGAAACAATGTTTATGGGATACAAACTTGGTAGCCTTCAAAGTAATAATCTGGAGAAGAGCTATGTAAGCACAAAGGAAACAGAAAATTATGACGATATTCTAGTCAAAGAGAGATGAGAAGCTTTAAATAGAGTATACACCTTAGTCCTTACAAGACAGAAAGGAAACAGTTCTAATAGACACATCATATAGAACTCCTGGGGATAAAATATAACAAGGGTCTAAGAGCAAAGGTGGAAATTGCAGCCTGTGCTGTGAAATCAGGCACATCATGGGATGGCCAACCTCAGGCCACACAGCCAGTGGCTTCATTTGCACACCCAAACTGGTAAACCTCTTTGAAAACATGAGTGGAAGCATTGGAATAGACTCACTTCCAAGAAAAGCATCCTAAACAACTGGAGGACCACAGATATCCCTCATCCTACCAAACAAAGGATTAGCATTAAAGGAGTGAGATTCAGAAGACACTTGCTGAGGCTATTGATATGATCTGAATTCTTGTGACCCTCAAAGTGCACATGCTGAAATTTTAACTCCATGATGATTGTATAGAAATGCGGACTTTGGGGGCATAATAGATCATGAGGGTGAAACCTTCATGAAGAGGACTGATGCCTTTAAAAAGATGCCCCTTGGAGCAGCTTTGCCTATTCCACCAGGTGGGGAAATGGGCCCTCGCCAGAAACCAAATCTGTCAGTGCCTTGTGATCTTGACTTCCCAGCCTCCAGAACTGTGAGGAACAATTTTCTGTTGTTTATAAGCTACCAGTCTGAGCTATGTTTTATAGAGGTGTGCATAGACTAAACCATTAACCCTAAATGCGGGAGGAGGAGTCATGCTGAGTGGAACCCTGGGCAACTTTCTTATTATTCCTTGACATAGTGTTTTTCAGAGCTTCTCTCCAAACTCCTGGAAAGGAGAGTGAAGGAAATGTAATGTTTGAGAGTGAACCAGACACAACAATTTACTGTGACAGAGCTGATGAAAACTATTTTTTTTTCCACCTTCTTTGCTGACATAAGGAGGTGTTTCTCATCTCACTGTGGCAACAATTAAAATTTAGAAGTACTGGCAAAAACACTGACCTCAGAGACTGATAGGTGACCACGTCCCCATTGGTAATACTAAAGAACAGTAATCAGAGCCTTTAAACTTTAAACTCTTAGAAGACCATTCTAAGAGATGGTTGGAGCACAAAGGTATATAAAAGTCCATGGCTACCTATCCAAGATGATATGGAGTCTAGGAACTGCCACTTCAGAAAGTTCACTAAAATGGTTAATAGCAGATGATAATATTTTTATGCTGTCCTTGAGATTCAAAATTTTTTTCTATTCAGGTTAGTGGCCAAGCCTAAAAATTTGGTTCATACAATAAAACAAAATTGTCTTTTAAAGAAATCAAAGCAGAAAAATGTTGTTAGTTTGCCAAAAGGTTTAGCATTGGGTATGGTTTCCATTAAGAGTCACTGAGACCCAAAGGCAATGCAGTAATGGTAATCCTCTCAGGGAATGCTGCAGGGATTCCGGATCCTGCCTCATTCTTTGAAATGTTAGTGAAACTCTTTAAGACCCCACAACTCTTGCTTTCTATATGCCTACAAAATCAGCACCATGTGGACAATGCCAAGGTCTCCCACCAACTTGAGTAGAAGTGGCCTGTGATTGCATGGGTGACTAAATGTGGGGAAACGAATCGTGGGGAAATAGTTCCTCAGGCAACCCTGCGCAACAGTGTGCCTTGGGGCTCTCTTCTCGAACTAAGGTCTTTGAGATTAAAGTGGAAGGATCTTGCTGATTTCTGAGCTCCCCCAAGACATCTTTCCTAATGTCCCAGTGCAAAGTACTTGGCTTTTAAAAGGCACTGATCTCTTTAAAAGCATACCCTCTTTGTTTGTGACTTTGAACACAATCCTTTTCTGGGAAAACTATAAGTTTTTCAAAACTTTTTGCTGTTTTTTTTGTGATTGAGTCTCACTATAAGTCTGGTTAAAAGTGTCCAGAAATACCCAGATTGCCTGAATGCTGTATTGCTTTGAAATTTCCTCCACCAACTAATTCCTTTAACCTTAGCTTTGCACAAGGTCTGAGGGCATGCACAGAATGTAGACAAGTTTTTTGCCAGAATGGAACAAGGGCCTACAGTCCAATTCCCAATACACTCCTCATTTCCATCTGAAATCTCATGAGCACAGCCTTTAATATCAGCATTCCTGTTAGCATTCTGGTCTTCTGAGCTCCCACCAAAATCACTCATTAATCCACTCACAGCACTCTAAAAATTTTCTAGTCTGCTTCTCCAAGCTTTTCCAAATTCCTCCTGCAAAACAATTCTAAAGACTTCTGAACTACATAGTCAGGTATAGTCACAGTAATGACCCAATTTCTCAGAACTAATTTTCCATGTTAGTCAGATTTTCATCACTGTGAACAAAATATCTGACAAAATCAACATAAAAGGAGGAAAGAATATTTTTGTTCATTGTTTCAGTCCATCATCACCTGGCACCATCATTTTGGACCTGTGTCAAGGTAAACACTGTGACATTGGAGCATGTGATGGTTCAAAGCTGCTCACTCCATGGTGGCAGGGAAGCAAAGAATAGCTTACTTTTATAATGAAGTTCCTTCCCCCAAACCCATTAAGCCATGAATCCATAAATGGGTTAATCTACTCTTGAGGTCAGTGCCCTTATGGTTGAATCACCTTCCAAAGGCCCCACCTCTAAATATTGCTATGCTGGTAACCAAGCCTTCAACACATAAAACTTGGGAGGACACTCTGGATCCAAACTATTACACCAGGAAATAGTGGCTTAAAGTTGTTTTGTTTGTTTTGTATATGTGTGTGTACACGTGTGCATGTGTGTATGTGTGTGGTGCTGGGGATTGAACATAGGGCTTCATGCATACCAAGCACATCAGCTTACTTAGAAGTTTTCATGTGTATGGTCTTGGGGATTGAACCCAGGGCCTTTTGCATGCTAAGCAAGTACTGTACCACTGAGTTACATCCAACCCTGGTGTAAAATGTTTATCATTATATTTTTCATAACAAAGTTCTCTTCCTAATCACACAAGATCTGTCTGTCAATTGATTATCTTCTATTTCATACCTACAGGAGCCTTCCTAATCATGGAATAGTTTTTATTTTTTCAGCAGTTACTTTGTTCTCATATGAACAGTAAGTATATTTATGATCAGTTTTGACAGGAACTTTCATATAAGATAAAGATGGCTTTTGGATCATTCATTTCAAACCAGTATGACTTATTCAAATCAGGGGTCACTGATGTGGCAGGTTAGCCTTCTGGGCAGTTAGAGGCCACTGCAGCCATGGTTCAAGAAGACTAGGCTTCACTGGTGGGAGACCTTGGCACTGTTCACATGATACTGATTTTGTAGGCACTAAGAATGCGAGAGTTGTGGGGTCTTAGAGAATTTCCACCAATATTTCAAGGAAAGAGGCAGTATCTAAGTCCCTGCAAGCATCCCCTGAGAAGACAATGCAGAAAGCCATCAAAGTGAAGTCAAGGCTTCAGTGGGGATCCCAGGAAGATGTAAGTCCATGAACAGAGTCAACCCAAGAGAGAGGCAATGGGCTTCAGCTGGCAAGGCCATAGATATGGAGCTGTTCAAGTCCTTTGGAGCGCACAAAATGCCACCATATGCTGAGATGCTGGACATGGAGCTATAGGATATAATGATTGTCCTGCTGGGTTTTGGACTTGCTTTGGTCTGATCCTTCCTTCCTTTGCCCCTATTCATCCCTTTTTAGAATGGGAATGTTTACTCTGTACCTTTGTATCTTGGAAGTATGTAAATTGCTTTTTTTGTTTTTATGGGGGCTTACCTTGAAGATCAGAGGAGACTTTGGACCTGGACTTTTGAGCAATGTTGGAACCATTTAGACTATGGGAACTCTCAGAAATGGACTGAATGCATTATGCATTATGAGAGGAACATAAGTCTTTTGGGGGCCAGGAGTGGAATGCTATGGTTTGAATTTTAAATGTCCTCTAAGAGCTCATGTAGTGAAGGTTTGGTTGCCAGTGCAGCAATGTTAGAAGATGGGGGTCTTTGGAAGGTGATTGGATCATGAGGGCACTGACCTCATGAGGGGATTAATCCAGTCATGGGTTCATAGCTTAATGAGTTTGGGGAGAGGGACTTTTTCTTTTGTATGACATCAAGCTTATTTTTTGCTTTTCAGAAGCCACGAGTTGAGAGTTTCACTACTGCCTTGCCACAGGACTAAGAGCAAAGAGTCTACTGAACATGGGCTGAAACCCCTTCTTTAAAGCTGTTTATTTCGGGTGTTGATCCAGCGATGGATCAATCTGGTAAACAGAATTCATATTCATCATATCCATGTATGAGATTTAGTGCGAATGGTAAGAAGACATGACTTTACAGTTTTATGTTTAAGATGGTCAAAACAATCTTGTTGGTCAGTCCACAATCACATGAGCAACTTGAATAATTAGTATTGACAGCACTAAAAATGAAACGTGGTTCTAGACTAATTTCTATAGAATAGGGATGAACTGAATTCTATGGTGAAAGAAAGTGTGCTCTAATATCACATGACTTATTTTTCTAACAGAGAGGGAAAATGTTTAAACATCGTAATAAAATATACTGGGTTGTTAGAGGAACTATATCTAAAAGCTGTTCCATTTTAAACTAAAACTTCTAGGTCAAATACTTCCTATTGCATTGGAATGATTATAATTCTAATTAGATTATAAGAATTCTGCAAAATGCTTCCAAAAGTAAAGACAAACTCTAAAAGACAAATGTTATCTTGGAAAAAACTATATGTGCATGTTTCACTGAAAATAAAACACATTTGAATGTTCCAGTATTTAAGAAGCCTTATTTTATCATGAAGATCAGGTCAGTTCTTGCAGTGAATCCTAATAAATTGTGAATAGCTATTCTGGTACTTTCTCCAACACCATAAATTCAACAACAGTACAATGTGAAAATAAAGAAATATATTTACTCATCTTTTGGGAACTCCATTTCCTGAATCCCAATTAGAAAGCAATGCATAAAACATTTCCTTGCTAACCAACTTATTTGGAGTTGGGATATAGTCCAGGGAATATGTCCTCAAATGAAGAGGAGAATATATTTTGGGTAATCGTTATTCTTAATCATTAAACATCTCTCTCTTCTGAAAATTGAATAGCTCTGAGGGAAATGTTTATTTTTAAAGCAAAAAGTCAGGGAAATGAAGTCCGTATAGCAAAACTCACAGTTACGAGATAAAGATATACTAGTAGGTGAAATTTAAACTCAAATGTATTTACCATTCAGTTTTGCCTCAACAAAAATGGGGGAGGGGAGGAAGAACCATCTCTTTTCAATTAACAATTGTATTGAACACAAACCAGAAGTTCAGAGTTAGAAGTCAGGACACATGCCACAAGGACCCAACATAACTTACTTCAGGGTTAGGCAGACAGCTCTCTGGCCAGCAGGTGCAGGCCACTGAGATGGCTCACAGTGCACTTGGGTTAGGGGGTCTTTGTTCACTCTGACAGAATATGGAACTCAATAGGGATCAGAACTGTCCCTACTAGAGACTAGAAAAATTCCTAGAATATTAATAAAATGGTGCCTTCTAATATTAGAGCATCCTAAGACACACTTGCCCTGCAGCCCTGCAGCCTAGGAGCCCATGTCCTATGACTCTGAAAGAAATATCTTCAGGTTCATTAAGTGCCATCTTTGAATGCCAGCATCACAGTTAGACCCCATAATATAACGTCTTGCTCTTTTGAGAAAACAGACTAATCTTATTTGGCTGAACTGATCAAGATCTTCTAGTGTTCAGGGTGGATTCAAATTTTATGAAACTTGGAGATTATCCAAAATTAGAATACAAAAATCATACTCATAAGTATTTATACTCAAAATTATACTTAAAATACTTATAAGAAAAAATGTCACATCAATTATACATTTAAAAACTGATAACATTACCAAATTCAGAAAATAATATTTTTATCATTAAATAGATAGCACATCTCTGTAATGCCATTTCCTACATTTTTATTACATGTTCTTTGAACATCTCTTCATATGAAAATTATTTTGTAATCCAAATTACAGAAGAAATTGAACTCATTTTCTCCTCTATCTTATTTGGTTGAACTTTTAAAAATTATTGGTAGTATAGAAAATTGTCCCAATTCATTATTGGGAAGGGTATGTATATTTTTAGGAAACATCTATAAAATTTCTGTGACAGGTGTTAAAAGATTTCAGGGCATTTCAAGTTTTTTATGTAGTGACTAATCTTAAGTATTCTGTGAATTCAATTTTGTGGGTCATTCTGTTTGGAACCACCAGACTCTGTCAGGGCAGCATGTGTCAGGATTGCTAAGATCATGCCATGCATTGTGATGCATAAAATAGATGACATCATGTACACACTCACTGATATGCTAAAGGTTTGTGATTCCAAACAGAAATTCCAATAAATTTTATTGGAATTCTGTACAATTCCCATAAAACAAAACAAAATTGCACATTGCTTTTATGATTATGTATGCCACTTATATCCTATATTCCTGACCAGGGAGAACTTTGTTTTTGACAAGGAAATAGGAAGAATAACTCTACACACTGATTAATAGAAGGATATTCCACAGACTAACTTATGGCTCTGTACATTATAAACCTTATTTTTTTCTATGCCTGTTTTCTTCAAAGGCAGCTGCTGTTGGACATGATTATGGCTTTTTGTCATTGTGTCATGGTGCCATGAATCAGCACGGTGGGCAAGGGGAAAATTTCTAGAGCTCATGCCACACCTGGCAGTAACTTCCACTTAGAAAAAGTGACTGCAGAACACACAAATATTTCTCAAACCTAATGTATCCCCAATTCAACACCCCTTTGACAACAGTCAGTCCAACACACTAACTCAAGAGAAGTGGTGATAGAGTGTATCCAAAGGGACAGTTTTAGCTGGTTTTATGGATGATTTTGCACAAATATATGGTCATGTGAGCACATTGGTAGGGCTCCTTCCATAGCCTTGGAAGGCAACTGCAAATCAAGGGCCCTGAAGCTTAATGATTATAACTAAATTCACCTCTTTTAGTTATTAATTCAATCATCGACTTCTTGGTTTTTCCAAAGAGACACTATTTGGTCTTTCTTTAAGCTTGAGGTAGTGAAACTGAGACTAGGTGTTAGAACTAAATGTGAGGAGCTTCCCCCAAGGCATTCTGAGCTAAAATCAATCACCTATATTAAGAATTAGTGTGGGCAACTCTGAAACAGTTAAGCAGCATTTTAGTCATTTGAAATAGTGTTCCAATTTGATGGCATAAAAAGTTATACAATTACTATGTTGGAAAAAGCATATTCTTATTTAAAGTGGAAAATCCTGGCACTCTGTGCTGTTTCTGACCAGTTACTTCCCACCATACATTTAGTTTTTTATGACAGACAAATAAACCTCCATGGTGCTCAATCCATCGCAACTGGGTTTTCACTGACCCTCACTGAGAGAGGGTGGTATCAGGATCCGTGTGGAGCTATGCTGCATTATCTCCTCTTCCATCCTGCTGTACTCCAATCCAAGGAGGCCCAGAGCTCTGTTCCTACTGCAGGGAGGAGGTGTAAGTAGAGAGAACGCCTGGCTGATCGTGGTGGCCCAGTTATCTGTTATAGTGAAACAAATGCCCCTACAACTATGGCTTAAAACACCTTATTATTTCTCATGATTCTGTAGAATGGATGGGCCTGGCTGGGCAGTTCTACTCGACCCAATGCTGGTTGGGATTTCACATGTGGCTGTGTTCAGTCGGCTCAGTGTGGGGCTGACCATGTCTTAACCACATGGTCGACATTATTGGGTAGTTGAGCTTCCTTCCATGGTAGCAAGAGATGAAAAGAGTGAAAGCAAAAGCTCACAAAACAGAGGTTTAAAATTAGTAGTGTCACTTTCACCACATTGTACTGGCCAAAGTAAGTCACTAGGCCAGGCAAGATTCACAAGGATGATGATATGGCTTGTGAGTTCAGGAATGGGAAAGTGTGATGGCAATCATCTTCAGACAGTCTACCTGCAAAGAAATGGATAGAGAAATAAAAGGACTCCTGAAAGGACAAAAAGGTAGTGGTGGAGTGGAACTCAGGCTTTCACTCCTTTGGCACCAAGAACCCACTGTCTCCACCTGTCAGACTCCAGCCCCTCTCCCTCTCTATTCAGTTGCTTGCCCTGGAGAAAACTGAGAAGACTGACTTCAACAGGAGGCTGTCTGCTTGCCTAGACTAGGCCACCCAGCCTAGGAGGAAAAAACTAGGGTAGCCAGGTTCCACAGTCCAGCCTCCAAAAGAGCTAATCTGATTCATTTAGAAATAAACAACATATGCACGCACACACATACCCGGGTTGTGATGGTTTGCTGATATATTAAGTTTGAAATTAGAAACTACTACTAAGTAATCCAGAATACCTATGTTTTCTGGTCAGCACATTCTTTCTTAGACAGTTACTTAAAAAAAAGGAAAAAAAAAAAAAAAGAACTAGAATCAGAACAGAGGAATCAGATTATCTTAATGAGGTGTGCTCTTCTATAAGACTTGAGGGACATGCCTGCCAAGCAGGCAGTCAACAAGGCTACGGCCCACACACTAAATCAAGTCTTTGTGTAAGCTAAGAGTGGTTATATATTTTTAAAGGATTAGTTTAAAAAACAAAAAGGAGTATATGGTAGAAATCATATGTGGCCCACAAAGCTTAAAATATTTACTAACTGGTCCCTTATAGAAAAAGCATACTGATCCCTAAGGTGAAAGTAAATGATTTGAGGGGACATACTCTGTTTTGACTACAACAGTGTTGATGGGCTGCCCAGAAAAGAGCACTGGCATGAAAGGTGGGGGAGGCTTAGAAAAGAGGCTAGAAGCGGGATTCAATACGTGGTGAATTCTATTATACACACTACGCAGCAGGAAAGGAAGAGTGTAACTGGGAATGATGACGGTAAGCACGTAGTATTAAAGGAATGAAGATCACCTGTGGGAGGCTTCCCTGCCGGGCCAGTAACTGAACTAATTAATAGGCAATTTAAATATATTTCAGATTTATTATGATTTATTTAGAGGAGGAATTATTATATATATTGACTGAGTAAAAATAAATATTTTGACAAGTATAGCAATTAGTCTCTCAATTTTAGCTCTAATTACTTAAAAAAAGGGAGGGGACAAAAAAATAATGGGAACAAAAAGGACATCTTCATATTAAAGTTTGGTGCATTATTCTAGAATGATCAAAGGTAGAGGTCCAACACAACTAGGTAGCCAAGTGCCAGTGTGAGTGTGCTATTCTTCCCCATGGTGGCCTTCCTAGGCTTTGCTTCCTGAGTAGACCTGATGCCTGGAAGCACACATTTTTCAAGATACTAAAAAACTAAATAAGATAGATAAATAAATAAATAATTATAAATTAGTTATAAATGCTAGATAAATTATAGAAGTAAATTATAGATAATAAAAAGGTAAATAAATCATAAATAAGAGAAGTATTAAAAATAAAGGACAGGCCATTTTGCAGCTTCCCTGGCAGAGGGGGACCACCTGGGGCTGCCTGAGTCCTCAGAGCTGAGCTCCCATCTTCCGCGCCCACTGCCCAGCGTCTCCTGGGGAGGTTTGGCCTGGAGCGGCTGGAGTCACTGGCTCCGGCGGGGAGTTTGGACCCTTGAGGAATTTGGACACTTCGGCGCCATTTTGCAGCTTCTCAGGCAGAGAGTGACCACCTGCCACCAACTGAGTCCCCAGCAAGAAGCTCAGGCCTGCCGGGGCTCTCAAGCCCTGTGTCTCCATCACTGAGCACAGTTTTGTGCCCCCACCCCAATTTGGTCAAGTGCCCAGGTCCACACCCTGGCCCGGCGTCTAGCACCTTGCTGTATCTGACTGTCTATCAACACCAGGTTGCCTCTACCCAGAATCATTGATCATTCCCAACCTGGAGACAGTGGGACAGCAGCTTTCTTGGGTCACCACTTGATCAAGCACCTCTCAAACATCGGGTGAGTTACTGGAAATCTGCAGGGACACTTTAAGTCTTCACAGGGAAATCACAATCCCTCTGATTTGCACTACTAGAGGGGAAGATACACGAGCAACATGAAAAAACACAGGAAGAAAGTGGCCCAAACAAACCTAGATGATATATCAAGAGAACCTAAAGACAGCATGGTAGAAGGAATGACAGGAAGGGAGTTCAGAATGTTCATAATTATAATGATCCGAGAAGAGAATGATGTGATGAGAGAGCAGATTCAGGCTATGAATAATCAGCTAATAGAGCAATTGCAGGAAGCAAAAAATCATTTCAATAAAGAGAGAGAAGTTCTGAGAAAAAAACAAACAGAAATCCTTGAAGGAAACAAGGAAATGAAGGAAACAATAAACCAAGTGAAAAACTCAACAGAAAGCATAATTAACAGAATAGATCACTTGGAAGACAGAACCTCAGACAATGAAGACAAAATATTTAATCTTGAAAACAAAGTTGAACAAACAGAGAAGATGGTTAGGAATCATGAAAAAAACCCCCAAGAAATATGGGACATCATGAAAAGACCAAATTTAAGAGTTAATGGGATTGAGGAAGGCACAGAGATACAAACCAAGGATATGAATAATCTGTTCCATGAAATAATATCAGAAAATTTCCCAAATATGATGAATGAGATGGAAAATCAATGACAAGAGGCTTACAGGACACCAAATGCACAGAATTACAACAGATCCACACCAAGGCACATTATAATGAAAATACCTAACATACAAAACAAAGATAGAATTTTAAAGGCTGCGAGAGAAAAGCAGCAGATTACCTACAGGGGGAAACCAATACGGATATCAGCAGATTTCTCAGCCCAGACCCTAAAAGCAAGAAGGGCCTGGAACAACAGATTTCAAGCTCTGAAAGAAAACGGATGCCAACCAAGAATCTTATACCCAGAAAAACTTACCTTCACATTTGATGACGAAATAAAATCCTTCCATGATAAACAAAAGCTTAAAGAATTCACAAAGAGAAAGCCTGCCCTACAGAACATTCTCAACAATATATTTGAAGAGGAAGAAACGAAAAACAACAATCTCAGTCAACATGGGGAGGAATTACCCTAAAGAAAGAGTCAATCAAAGGAGAAACAAAATTAAGCTAAAAACCCCCAAAAAACTAAAATGGCAGGAAATACAAGTCATATCTCAATAATAACCCTCCCTGAATGTAAATGGCCTAAACTCATCAATCAAAAGACATAGACTGGCAGATTGGATTAAAAAGAAGACCCAACAATATGCTGCCTTCAAGAGACTCATCTCATAATAAACATGCCCACAGACTAAAGGTGAAAGGTTGGGAAAAAACATACCATGCACACGGACGGACTAAAAAGCAGGAGTTTGCATCCTCATTTCAGATAAAGCAAACTTCAAGCCAAAGTTAGTCAGAAGGGATAAAGAAGGACATTTCATATTGCTTAAAGGAAGCATAAATCAGCAAGACATAACAATCATAAATATTTATGCACCAAACAATGGTGCATCCATGTATGTCTCTCAGATCCTTCTCAATTTCAGGAATCAAATAGATTCAAATAGGAATCAATAATACTGGGGGACTTTAACACTCCTCTCTTACCGTTGGACAGATCTTCCAAGCAAAAATTGAACAAAGAAACCATAGGACTCAATGACACAATCGCTAATTTGGACTTAACAGACATATATAGAATATTCCATCCATCAAAAAGCGAATACACTTTCTTCTCAGCAGCTCATGGGTCCTTCTCTAAAATAGACCATATGTTATGCCACAAAGCTACTCTTAGCAAATACAAACCATAGAGATACTACCTTGTATACTATCAGATCATAATGGAATGAAATTACATACCAATGATAAAGTTAAAAACAGAAACTACTCCAAGACCTGGAGATTAAATACTATGCTATTGAATGATGCAAGGATAACAGAAGACATTAGGGGGGAAATTAAAAGATTCTTAGAGGTCAATGAGAACAAAGATACAACATATCAAATCTCTGGGATACTATGAAAGCAGTGCTAAGAGGAGAATTCACTGCTTGGAGTGCATTTAATAAAAGAATGAAAAGTGAACAAATCAATGACCTCACACTACAGCTCAAAGCCCTAGAAAAAGAGGAACAGCCAGGTGTGGTGGCGCACGCCTGTACTCCAAGCGACTCGGGAGGCTGAGTCAGGAGGATCGTGAGTTCAAAGCCAGCCTCAGCAACTTAGCGAGATCCTAAGCAACTCAGTGAGACCCTGTCTCTAAATAAAATACAAAATAGGGCTGGGGATGTGCCCAGTGGCCAAGTGTCCTTGAGTTCAAACCCTGGTTCCAAAAAAGAAAAAAAAAAAAGAGGAACAGATCATCACCAAAAGTAGTGGAAGACAGGAAATAATAAAAATCAGAGCTGAAATCACTGAAATTGAAACAAAAGAAACAATTCAAAAAATTGACAAAACAAAAA
>JAJEJO010004533.1:57640-68932 GCA_020662805.1 Glaucomys volans
ATAAATAAATAAATAAATAAATAAAGGACAAAAACTTATTGTAGTCCAGAGAATAAGTTGAATTAAGACAGTACTTAATGATGAAGCCCACCCAGTCTCTAATGCACTAAGAATTACACACAGGAGTGACATGCCAAGAGGAATAGCCATATTACAGAGTGTTCAACATATTGTGTAGGGTGATCAACCAACCGAGAAGTTATTTAGGTTAGACAATAGGAAGGCTTACCCTTCCTGCTATTAATGAGACAGTGCAAAACTTAAAATACTCTTAATGACCACACTTTGAAATAGTGAGCTGCCCAACCCATTACATATTTTTACTTTCCTTCTCTGATTTATTTCTGTAAAAATCTCCACGGTGCCATTAGCATCTCTGACCTCCATTTTCTCAGTCTTCACCTTCTCATTTTGGGGCTCCCGATGTTTTGTTGGCTCTCCTAAGATTTTCCTGAAGCATCCTCCTCTTTAATGCTTGCCTGCTTCCAGGGGGTTCCTTAACAGCACACCTGCTACTAGAATTTTCTTGCCTCAACTGAAGTTTTTTCTTCAGTAATTTTCTACAGACATCACTGACTCTATTCCATTTCTTTTCACTATTGCTCCATTTCAGCAACTGTTTCTATATTTTTTGGCATATAAATAAGTAAGGATTTCATCCAAAATTCAGATCCAAAACCAAATCCAAAGGATGTGCCCTAGGGTTTGTTTGACCTCACTTTTCTCTGAGATCCTTCTCTCCCTTGGTTTTTCATAAAATACTTCCTATTGTTTTTCTCAATTTTGTGGGCAACCCTTGTTTTCTGTTCTCCAGGTTTAGATATGAGGTGTCCTCTAAAAGTTCATGTAGAAGACAATGCAAGAAGGTTCAGAGGTAAAATGATTAGATAGAGTTGTAACCAATCCACTGATGTAGTTTAACTGGTTGGAATCTGTAGGTAGGTAGAGTGTAGCTAGAGGAAGTAGATCACTGGGGGCATGATTTTAGGGTTTATATATTGTCCCTGGTGATCAGCACTCTCTCTTCTTCCTGTTTCCATGTTCTCAGCTGCTTTCCTCTTCTGCCATGATGTTCTGCCTCATCTCCAGCCCACAGCTATGGAGTCAGTGGACCATGGGCTGAACCTCTGAAACTGTGAGCCAAAATAAACTTTTCCTGTTTTGCATTGTTCTTAATCAGCTCTTTTGGTCACAGTGACACAAAGCTGACTAAAACAGACACACTTACTTTAAATCCCTCAATGCTTTTTTTCTATAGCAGTGTTTCTCAAATACATGTGACTCTGAATCACATGAGGATCTTGTTAAAATGCAATTTCTAAGTGGAGTGGCATCTAATAAGCTCCACATGCTGCTGCTGGTCCATGGACCACACTTTGAGTAGTAAAAGTTTATAATGTCTGAATCTCATAGCATGGAACACCAGGCCTATTAACAATCTAGTCCATATACGTTTATTCATTCCAAACCTTTATTCTATCTCAGTATCCTCAGACATGCCATTATCTCTGACTAAGGCTCTCTCCTTTCAGGTTCCTCCCCCGGGAAATTTCTATTGATTGATCATTCATTTATTCACTTATTTATGATTTCAGCTTTAAAAATGACCTCCTTTAACAAGACGTTTCTGGCAAACTCTTCAAGACAGAATTAGGTTAGTGACCTTCCACCATGTGTTGGTAGCACTTTCATTGTGGTTATCTTTCAAGTAAATCATCTAACACATAAAATGACTGATCTGTTTACACTTATCTGTCCTCCTTTGTCATGCAACTGGGCTGTTTCCCTGAAGGGAACTTTTATTTCTTGCAGGTCTGGCACCTGCAAGTGTGTGTGTTTGCAGCTCCTTGTTAATGTTCATGCTCTTCTTATCAAAACCTTCTTGTCCACAAGCTTTCCAGACAAAGGATCTGCATAGGTTTGGAGACTCAATTCAGGGCCCCCAAGGTCTTTAGCTATACTTCTCATATCTGCTGTCAGTCAGTGAAATCGGCACCAACTATTGGATTAGTCCATGTTCAAAAGATAAAAAATCAAATAAAATTTCCAAAATAGCAGGGAAATAGATGTTTTACAAGCTCTTTAGTGTAAAATGGTTCAATAATATCACATTTGTTTCACATTTCATAACAATTCACCTTTGGGTCTTTACCACGGAGATCTTTTTCTTCTTAATGAAAATCTCACTAAAATTTTCATGAGGCTAGTGGTGAGAGAACAAAACTATATTAAGAGACTTATGAAAAATATATTATACATTCTTCTCTAGAATTGTCTTTTAATAATTTCATCGGATCATCAACTGCACATCACCATTCCAGCATTATAATTTCTTTTTTTTATCAGTAGAAGTAGCTAATAAAAAGATAGATTAAAATGCATTTGGCTGTTTGATAGGAGTTGGACACAATTTTCTATACCATGAACAACTAGGAAGCAGTGTTTATGTAACAGATTTACCTCTTTCCTTTTCTTTGTCTTTTTTTAAAAACCCAGAACAGATATTATTGTAGGAAGAATGGTCCCTTTTAACATAGCTAAGCCATTAGGGATAGCCTGATTTCCTACCACTTTTAGCAACACAACCCAACATCTTATTAATCATGGAAACTATGAGCTATTTTCTATGTTTCTGGGCCTTTATGTTAACTATTTATTCTGCCTAAAATTCCCTATCTTACCCATCTGGCTAACTCTTCCTGATTGGTCAGAGCTAGGTCAAATGTCATCTGCCTAAACACCTGAAGTGATCACCTCATCTGGGCTAGCCTGTTACTAAGTTACCTATAATTACAATCTTGTCCTGTTGGAAAATCTGATTTATCTGCATGATCCCAACCTCACTCCAGTAGAGGTAGGGACTTTATATATCCTGTGCCTGGTTCATAGGGTTGGCTGATATGTTGCCATGGTAGGCAAAATAATGTCCTTACTTACCAAAGTTTCCATGTCCTAATTGTTGGCACCTGCAAATGCATTTGCCTCACGTTGACAGAGGTGACTTTGCAGGCAGATTTGAAAGGTTAGTTTATGCTGGATTATTACATCGGTGGGTCCAATGTAATAGTTACAAGAGTCTTTCAAGAGGGAGGCAGTCAGAGAGGGGAGTTGAGATGTAAGTAGCAGTACAAGTGATGTGGCCTGGAGCCACAGACTGCAGCCAGCCTCTAGAAGCTGGAAAAGGCAAGAAAGTGGATTCTCTTCTGGAGCTAGTTGAAAGGAGAGCACCCTACCAGCATCTTGATTGTAGCCTGTGAGATCCACCTTGGACTTCTGATCTTCCAAATTCTGTGATGTCTCTGTGTTGTTTTAAGCCATTAAGTTTGGTTAATTTCTTGCAGCAGCAACAGGAACCCAATATGCTGCTGAATTGATGTTCTTGTACAGAATGTATGAATAGAAAGGTACCCCAGTCTTCTATGCCCTTTATTCGTTCTATCTCCTCTTTCCCTGAGTAGCAAGCAAAGCTCTAGGGGAGGGCTCTGGGGCCTGACCAAGGTATCTTTGGCACCCACGGGTATTCTGCCCCAGCATTCTGCTGGCCCCACTAGATCAGTGGAGTGCCTCACCCTGTCACTTCACCATACACAAAGTTATGCTTATTGAAATATTTTCTATTGCCCACTGATGCAAGAACCTATGGCTGGTGCTGGGGAAATCTTACCTGGCCTATGATTTAGTTTTAAAATCTCTAGAACTCCTTAAGAACAAGCACTGCAATAAAGCATATTTGAGCACAATGCTCTGGTCATGGGCTCTTGCCCTCTACCAGGTCTCTGGTCCCTCTACCCCCAAGGCCCCTGCAAGAGACTAGGCATACCCACCTCCCTTCAGAAACAGGTAACTTTCATTTTCAACTTAAGTAAACATTATATACTAAAGACTTTTTGAAAGGTAGGTTTCATTTTCCCAGATGTTTGCACTTTTTTTTGTTTTTGTTTTTTTTTTGTTTGCCTTGGTTAACACAAAATTTAACACAAAGCTCAGCCTGTAACTTGTACTCAGCTATCAGGCCTCTAGGTGTCGCCATGACCCAAGTTCTGACATGAAAGGGCGCCTGGCTCTCTACACACACCACATATTTACTATTTTTTTCAAAATGGTATTCTCCTGTAAATATATCCATATATATTCATCATAGGACATTGCCATTTTCCTCTGTCCATCCTAGCTCCAGTTTTCTGTATAAAATTCAAACTAAGAGAATCTGATGTGTCTGCTTACTTATGCTTTATTCTTTTGTTCTGTTTTGTCCATATTAGCACCAGAACATCCAGATTTTTTTTTTTTTTTTTTTAAATCTGAGGTTGATTTAAAAGCGAATCCAGTTCTGTGGATGCACAAAAGTGGTTTTTCTTATACAACACTGTTTCAGTACTTTTCCCTCCATTAGGTTTGTTTGTATTTTTGGAAGTAATTCTAAGTCATTTGGTCTTCAAGGCAGGTGGAAGGCAGCAAGCAGTGAAGGACAGATGAATTAAAGTGCTGGAAGTAAGCTCTGAAAGCTCACTGTCAGTCACTAACACTTGCTCCTTTCCCATGCTCAAACTAAGTATGCTAGGTGGGAGAATTTAGAAGGATTTATAGAAAAGGTGAAAAACCTACTTCCCAATCCCACCCTTTTCTGATTTTATGAACAGTTTTTCTCCACATTGCCAAATTCAAAAGACTTGTCTCTCTTGATTTTAAAACGTGACAATTTTTTTTTTGTAAAAGTTGTCAGTTCATTTTTCCTTTTTATGCTAGAATTGCCTCTTTTGTTCTTGTGTCCTTATTTATTCCATGGTATTGCTAACGACTTTGGCAATTCTGCCTGCCATTCTCTCCCAATGATTGTTCTTGTTACTGATTTTGTAATTGCTGCATTTTACATCTGATGGTTGCTGTAGGTCACATTTCATAGCCAAGGTTAAGACTTAAAGTTCAATAACAGAAAGAACATTCTGTTTTAAAATTCTCTCTCTCTCTTTCTCTCTCTCTCTGAGACTTAGTAGAAATAAGTGTTGAGACATATGTCCACTAAAATATCTATGTATGCATATATACACACATGTGCACACACATCAAAAAATGAGAGATTTCTCAATCTTACTTTTAATATTTTTTCAGTCATTCTCCAACAGCTTTAAATATAACCACAGTTTTTGTTAGGCAAAGAACTTCTCCTATAATCAAGGTTATTGTAAGACAAGAGAACATGGCTGTTTTTATCATCCACCCACTTGCTCTACTCAAGAAAAACACTGAACAGCAGTTAGCTCATATTAAGGACTATATCTAGTAACTGCTAAACTGTCAGACTTCTGTCAGGCTTCTAAAAGCAGTTTGTATTGATTTTTGACATTAGAACTAAAATTAATAAGAAGCCCAAGAAGGGCAGGATTTCTTCTCAATCAGTGAAATAATCCAAAGGTTAAAAAAATGTGCATGCAAATAAAACAATATCAATCAAAGTGAACAAGTAGATAGTTACACAGTAAGATAAAAACAAGTATCAGGTTTTGGTCTGTTTCCACTGTAAGCCAGTAGCAACCCTTCCATTTGGAGAACTTAGTTAACTAATATTTTGCCAAAATTATAAATAGTCCCAAATCTCCCTATTTGTCCCGAGTATGCTTATAAATGCTTGGCAAATTCTGGGCTTATGGGGTGGGAGTAATTAACACCTGGAATTAACACCAGTGTTAGGCACTGGTTTGGAGACATCTGTAAAATCCATTCCACGAGACAGAGAATTAAAAGGCTCCAGAGGTGTCCAGGGCTGCCTCCTCACCAACACAGCATCTTTTCTTCAGGTGGGATTGACCACACCATACCGATGTCAAGACTGCATGACAAGCTCCTAAGATGATAAAGCCACGCTAGAACTTTCATATTCCCAACAAGGTCCAGAATGGTACTGGTACCTATCAGCCACTCTTGAATTGGCAAGCATGTCTTGATGGTACACAAGCCCCCAAGGTACTGATGAAAATAATCAAAACAGAAGACTGGTGCTTCAGGGTTGAAGCGTGAAGGCAAGAACTGCACTGATAAGAAATGGCATGTTCTTCCTGGACCAGCCATCTTTTGAAGCCAATTATTTTCTCAGTAAAAATAATTTTTCTTTGACTTCAGTCTTGCTCAAAGTTAATAAAAGGCATATAGCAGGATTCCCTGTCACCCAGCCACTTAAGTGCCAGTATCCCTGGACTGAGTCGGAGCATGCATACTATTGTTGGATTTAGCTGGATCTGGCACCTACCATTTCCAAATAGTCCTCTGCTTTGTTTTCTATGCCAGTTAAGATCTTTCAGGATGAATGAATGGGTCATATGTTATAGAAAAATTTTTCAATTTTCCATTTGCCACAGGAGAAAATTAAAAACAAAAAGAGAGCCAACAGCTATGTCCTTTATAGAACTATTGGGTTCTTCATATTTATTCTTTTGGAATTACAGAGGGATTACAGGACTGGACTAAGAACAATGTTCTAAAAGTAGGTTAGTTCATTATCACTGAATAAGTAATCACATGAGGAGTCATGTTTATAAGTTGTAAAACAGACTTCAGCACCATGCTTTTTCTTTGAAATTGAAAGTTCAATAGGTTTATGAAACTGAGTTTAGAATCACAAAGTAAGGAAGACTAGAAGATTTGTAATCTGACTTTGTGTCTTTCTGTAACATCTGGATTTGTGACAAGACACTCATCAGCTTATTCACTGAGTCACTAACTTCCCATAGTAAGCCTCTGGATACTTGGTAGCAAGGCATCAGTATTGCTGGTAATGGAGATTTTCACTTAAATATGTACACTTTACAAAATGCTGATAATCATTTGCTCTTAATGAACAGGACTAATTCCATATGAGAAGTCTCTAAGACAATCCTTTTATAGAATCCTTTTATGAAACATGCTTGTCATCCATTTATGGAATCTTCTTTTCAGATCCACTCTTCAAGTGAGGCTCTGTGGTAGTGGGCAGAGTGCTCTTCCACAGTGAGCATGACATTTACTTTCTCAGCAGTGTGTTGGAGGGACACCAGAGGAGGTTCTTCTACAGGGATACCAGAGGGGTTCTTCTACAGAGTCTGGCCGCTGCACAGTGGGACGGTGTTGTGAATAGCTCAGCTCAAGGTCCCAGATCATGTGGTCCCTGAGGACCTTGCAGCCTTGGCCTGGCCTTGATGATAATCTCCTAAGGTCCTTGAACATGGACACATGTGCTCCAGGCCAGTCTGCACTGCCACCCCTCTCTGTCTAAGCACATGTGCTCAGCCACTGGCTATGGCTCACATGACCCCTGCCTGTGCTCAGAGGACTGCTTCCTGCTTCCCCAGACAACTTCCCTGCCATCCAGGGGACTGCAACTATGACTTCTCCAAGGAGGTCTGAGGGTCAGCCTCCCTGCAAGGTTGTCCTTCCCTGAGCATCCTCCCTCACCTCTAGGGTCAAATCTCTAGGGTAAAAATGCAGAGTTTCCTCATATCTGATAGCTACTCTTTAATCAGTTTCCAGTTCCTTATGTTTGACTTCCCTGTTTAAATCCCTGTGTGATGTTTACTTCCTGATTGGTCTTAGACTGCCACAACATATTTCAAACTTACTAATTGGTAATTGTCAGCAGGAAAGATGGTATAAGGAATGAAAGTTCTAGTGATACAATAAGAAAAACTAGACTTTTCAGTACCTGGCCACATGTTCAAATATAAAATAGACTGTTAAATACATACTAATAAACCATGTATTTAGTTTGACTGTAGAATCAGCTTTTATGATGTTTACTGTGTAACAGTAAAAAGAGGACATACAAGTCATTGCTCCCTTAGACAAAGCTGGTCCAAACCCAATAAAATTAAATACACCTAAAAAAAAAAAAGCTTCTGAAATAATAAACAGTAAGTATTTACACAGTTAAGTTACAAATACCACACTTGCACAATATCATGCAAACATAACTACAACACTTGGTATCAAAAAACTGTAAAATGGTCTTACTATGAGACAAGAGAGAATGAATCCATTTTTTATAACAATATATTTGGGTTTAAACTGGTGATTATGCTCTTACTGAAATAGCAAAGGGTTTATTTTCTGTTCCCTCAGATATTCACCAAGTAAAAGACACAAGACAAGGCACAAATCACCACATGATGCTAATTTGATCAGCAAAAAGTAGAATATAAATTATATTGAAAATGCTACCCAATATAGGGCCATTTGCATAAGCATGACTAATAAACCGTTTTCAGTTATGGGGAGAACAATGGAGAAAACCATTTTTGGCTGAAATGATGCATTCAGAGACACCTGTCTCGAGCTAGACACGCCCCCAGTTACTTTACCACCCATGTGTCATTTTGCTTGCATTTGATTTGAGCAGATCTCTGTCTATCCTCAATGAAGAAGTACGTGTTTACATGTTTGGGTTCTGGCAAAGCTGCCCCTAGCAAACTGGCTCCCTCTGGAGCAGCTTCCCTGAGAGGCAGCCAGGTACCCTCAATGATTCATGATAGGGAAGGGGTTTCTTGTATTGTACAGAAGCTGTCCCCCAGTCTGAATGCTGTAGTCAATGTAGTTGCAAAATACCAACTGCAAAAATTCTGTTTGCAGAGCCACCTTATGATGCATAGAAAATCTGTCAGCATTCAGTTCTTCATTTTTATTGAAATATCCCAGTACAGTAATAAGCACTTATCAGGCATGTGAAATGACATGCAGTAAGGGGAGCTGCAGTGGAGTCAAACTTCTGATTCCCAGTCTTGTGGCGGGAGGTGTATGTGAAAATACTGCTGTCATCATTTCTGTTACACTTACTATTCAGTTAGGACATGGCTTGTAGCATGTTGTTTAAGTGGTTTACCACAAAGATAGGAAGAGAGGGAGGAAAGGTTAGGACTGGACTAGGGTAATCTGAATTGCTGGCTATTGATCTCAGTCTTTAAGCCAAGCTGTGGGCCTCCCAGACCCTAAATCTGTATTCATACCTAGTTATGTATTCATTTGTGATATGAACTAGATTGGTAGGGAAAAAAATGAGAACTTAAATGGGATAATGCCATAAAAACTAAATCAAATTAGCACAAAGAATATTTGTCTATATTTATCTTGGCCAAGTTATTCAATACCATCCCCAAAAGCTTAATCCTTCATAGATGTGGTAATTCATTAGAATGATCAATACTGAAGCCTAAAGCAAAAGCATTACTAGCTACATGAAACACAGTAGTTGGCATCTCTTGGATTTTCAAGGGCTATAATTCAATCACTCTCTTATTTCATGGAAGAATTTCAGACAAAATCATAACAAAGAAAAGAAAATTCCTCCCCTTAATGAATACTGTCAGTTATTTTAATAACAAAAATACAGGTCTCCTCCCTGAAAAATATTTTTCCTAATAGATAGCCAAAAGAAAATATTAAAAATTTGGACAGAGTCGGGCACAGTGGTGCACACCTGTAATCCCAGCGGCTCAGGAGGCTGAGGCAGGAGGATCCCAAGTTCAAAGCCAGTCTCAGCGAAAGCGAGGTGCTAAGCAACTCAGTGAGACCCTGTCTCTAAATAAAATACAAAATAGGGCTGGGGATGTGACTGAGTGGTTAAGCACACTGGGTTTAATCCCCCTTACCAAAAAAAAAAAAAAAAATTGGACAGAGAAAGAAATAATTTTCCTGTAATACTCACAACTTTCACAACATTCTGTTTTAATCTTTGGCAATGAGACCAGAAAGAAACTTTTTCAAGGCAGATTATCCATATATTCTTCTGAGCTGAAATGAGTTTACAGACAGAAAAATCTAGGACTAAATCCTATTAATATTCATCACTGTTCTGAAGATAAAGATGGTATTTGTGTGGTTCATTAAATCCCCTTTTCAAAAAAGAAAAAAAAATACAAAAATAACACTGCAACTTAGTTCAAATATAATCCAATTCAATAGAAAACATCAGCTGTATAGCAGAATAATAAGAGACTGGACAGAGAGAGATGTCACATGTTATGATAACCCATAACATTACTGTTAACTGTCATTCCAGGCATAAAACAAACAAAAAAATGTACAAAACACAATACAAATTAAAAAATCACCTTTTCTTTTGCCAGGATATGCTTCAAGCTAGAGGGACAAAAAGCAATGAGAAAAGCCTTAATTTTGACAGCATTATTAGAAAATTATGCCCCCAAAGACATTCACACATCCTTTCATAATTACAAATGAAGGAGATATTTCACCAAAACCTGAAAAACATTTTTAGAGGTATTTATTTCTCTATTATAATTTGGCGTAAAAACGTTGGTATAGAACAGTACAGAGGAGATCTGGCCTGGAGCGGAGGCAGTCGCCAGCTCGAGCGGGGAGTTTAGGCCCTTGGGCGCTATTTTACAGCTTCCCTGGCAGAGAGTGACCACCTGCCACCGACTGAGCCCCCAGCAAGGAGCTCAGGCCTGCCTGGGCTCTCAAGCCCAGTGTCACCATCACTGAGCACAGTCCTGTGCACCCACCCCAACTTGGTCTAGTGCCCAGGTCCACACCCTGGCCCGGCGTCTAGCACCTTGCTGTATCTGATTGTCTATCAACACCAGGCTGCCTCTGCCCAGAAGCATTGATCATTCCCAACCTGGAGGTAGTGGAACACCAGCTTTCTTGGGTCACCGCTTGATCAAGCACCTCTCACACATCAGGTGAGTTACTAGAAATCTGCAGGGACACTTTAAGTCTTCACAGGGAAATCGCAATCCCTCTGATTTGCACTACTAGAGGGGAAGATACACGAGCAACATGAGAAAACATGGGAAGAAAGTGTCCCAAACAAACCTAGATGATGTATCAAGAGAACCCAAAGACAGCATGGTAGAAGGAATGACAGAAAGGAAGTTCAGAATGTTCATAATTAAAATAATCAGAAAAGAGAATGATATGACAAGAGAGCAGATTCAGGCTATGAATAATCAGCTAATAGAGCAATTGCAGGAAGCAAAAAACCATTTCAATAAAGAGATAGAAGTTCTGAGAAAAAAACAAACAGAAATCCTTGAAGGAAACAAGGAAATGAAGGAAACAATAAACCAAGTGAAAAACTCAATAGAAAGCATAATTAACAGAATAGATCACTTGGAAGACAGAACCTCAGACAATGAAAACAAAATATTTAATCTTGAAAACAAAGTCGAACAAACAGAGAAGATGGGTTAGGAATCATAAAGGAAACCTTCGAGAAATATGGGACATCATGAAAAGACCAAATTTAAGAGTTATTGGGATTGAGGAAGGCACAGAGATAAAACCATGGGTATGAATAATCTGTTC
>JAJEJO010004533.1:73932-108285 GCA_020662805.1 Glaucomys volans
TGCAAGTTGGTGCAGCCACTCTGGAAAGCAGTGTGGAGATTCCTTAGAAAACTTGGAATGGATCCACCATTTGACCCAGCTATCCCACTCCTTGGCCTATACCCAAAGGACTTAAAATGAGATTACTACAGTGATGCAACCACATCAATGTTCATAGCTGCTCAATTTACAATAGCTAGATTGTGGAACCAATCTAGATGTCCTTCAATAGATGAATGGACAAAGAAACTGTGGTATATATACACAATGGAATATTATTCAGCCATAAAGAAGAATAAAATTATGGCATTTGTAGGTAAATGGATGATGTTGGAGACTATTATGCTAAGTGAGATTAGCCAATCCCAAAAATCCAAAAGCCGAATGGTCTAATAAGTGAAAGATGATGCATAATGTGGGGTGGAAAGATGGCAAGAATGGAGAAAGGATAGAGAGCATAGAGGGAAGGGAGGGGTGGGGTTGAGGTTAGGGGGTAAGAATAATAACAGTATGTGTGACAGACATCATTGCCCTTTGTACATGTGTGAATGCACAGATGGTGTGACTCTACTTTTTGTACAACCAGAAAAATAATTGCTGTACTCCATTTGTGTTCAATGAATCAAAAAAAAAAAAAAGAACAGTACAGAAAGACAGTGAAAGTCATGTATGTAATTTAAAATTTTCTAGTGGCTACCTTTTAGAAAAGGAAAAAGGTAAAATTAATTTTAATATTAACTCAATATATCCAAAAATTATCATTTCAATATATAATCAATATAAAATTAATGTTATATTTTACTCTTTCCTTCACACTGTCTGCAAAATGTGAAATACATTTATACTTAACGTGTCACAAATTCAACTTAGGCACATTTTAAAAAATTTGTTCTTTTTGATATACATGAAGTAGAATATATTTTGATGTATCATATGTGCATGGAGTAGAACTTCCCATTCTTGTGGTTGTACATGACGTGGAGTTACGCTGGTCGTATATTCATAAATGACATAGAAAATGTCCAATTCATTCTGCTCTTTCCTACTCTTATCCTCCCTCCTTTCCTTCATTCCTGGTTGTCTAATCCAATTAATTTCCATTTTTCCCTCCCCTCACCCTTATTATGTGCTAGCATCCACATATCAGAAACAACATTTGGCCTTTGGTTTGGGAGGATTGGCTTATTTCACTTAGTATGATATTCTCCAGTTCCATCCATTTACAGGCAAATGCCATTATTCCATTCTGTATGGCTGAGTAATATTCCACGCATATATATACCACATTTTCTTAATTCATTAATTTGTTGAAGGACACCTAGGTTGGTTCCATAGCTTAGCTATTGTGAATTGAGCTGCTATAAACATTGATGTGGCCGCATCACTATAGTATGCTGATTTTAAGTCCTTTGGGTATATGCGAGTGGGATAACTGGGTCAAATAGTGGTTCCATTCCGTATTTTCTGAGGAATCTCCACACTACTTTCCTGTGTGGTTGTACAATTTGCAGTCCCACCAGAAAAGTATGAGTTTACCTTCTCCCACATCCTTGCCAACATTTATTGTATTCTTGATAATTGCTATTCTGAATGGAATGAGATGAAATCTGTGTGGTTTTAATTCGCATTTCTCTAATTGCTAGAGATGTTGACCGATTGTGTTTCTTCTGTGAAGTACAACCAGGCACATTTTAAGAGCTCAATAGCTTATGTGGTTTGCTGGTGCCACACTGGACAGCACCGTTCTGTACCTGGAACTTTGTTTCCGCAACACTGGTGCAGACAGAGACTTTGTGTCACAGAGATTTTAGTGAAAACTTTGGTTATAGTGCATTTTATTATGACAGGGCCAAAAATGATGCATCTTACAATAGGGAAGTGCTATTACATAAAAAGGCCTAAATCTTTATTCTATTCATTATAAAAAATATGAAGTTTTCAGTTAATAAATTTTCAAATTCCAGTATCCTCAGTCTATTAAAAATGCCCCAAGTTATCAGGAGCCTCAGAAGGTGAGACTGCACTCCACACTCCAGTCTTTTGTTCCTCTGCCTACCAATCAGCCCTGCACTGGAAACACGCTGCCAGCACAGTACTTGGGGTTATATTCAGTGTGACACCAATCTATCTCATTCAGCTGAAAGGTTCACTAATGATAAGTAGAAGTTCAATACAATCTCCCATGAATGACTTAGAGAAATAATTTTAATGTTTTTAAGTATAGCATCATTGTGACTTATTGCTACAGGCCCATTACATTTTGACATACTAAGGTAACAAGTACATACAAACATCAAGTCTATATAAAGATTTCCTTTTGGTGAAATTCTGTATCAGAAAACGAAACCACAACACTAATGATGTTAATTTCCTGCCAAATAACTGGAACTGATAAGCCTTTAAAAGGCTTCACAGAAGGAACCCTCCTAGAGCAAAGAAAGGTGCCCAAAGTATATCTCTTGGCTGATATGCTGACAGGCTGAAAATCAACATGCAAGAAGCATATAATATATGCACTCAACTTTATTTTCTCCAAATAGAATAAAGATTCACATAACTTTCATATTTCTGGAAATTGCTTTAGAAGATTTTTCTACTCTTTATCTGGTTTGTCTTCCCTTAAATCATGGGCTGGAGGTATAGCTCAGTGGTAGAGCATTTACCCAGAATGTGCAAAGTCCTGGCATCACAAACAACAAAAAGCTAAATCAATATTGACCAATAAAAGGAAAGTATAAAGAAAATTTTAAAATTAATAGCAAAAGCCGGGCATGGTGGCACATGCCTGTAATCCCAGCGACTCAGGAGGCTGAGGCAGGAGGATCGCGAGTTTAAAGCCAGCCTCAGCAACTTATCGAGGCCCTAGGCAACTTAGTGAGACCCTGTCTCCAAATAAAATACAAAATAGAGCTGGGGATGTGGCTCAGTGGCCAAGTGTCCCTGAGTTCAGTTCCCAGTTCCCCAAAAAAAAATTAATAGCAAAAATACAACTGAATAGGGAAAAAGGTAGAAGACATTAAGAGGTATTTCCTAGAATATAAATTTCTATAATAAACACATTCAAATTAGTAATAAGAGAAAATATTCGTGAGACCACAATAGATACCATTTTATGAGATACCTGACTTGGCAAAAATCTGACTACTCCAAAGGCAGGCCAGGACCTGCAGCCCTGAAAATTTTAGTATTCTGGTGGGAGCATTAAGTTGGTAACATTACTTTGAAAAGGAATTTGACCTTATCAATTAAAGTTGATGATATGTTTTTGAATATGTTTTTGAATCCAATTCTATTCAAGATATATGTCCACTCTATGTTTGTGCTACCACAAGACACATAAAAGAATGTTCACAGCAAACATTTCCTTTTCTATTTCACAGATGCAGTTCAATAAGCAACAGCTAGAGAAGGGAAAAATCGGGATATTTTCATACAATGCAATATTTAGCAGTAAAAACTCCCATTGCAATACATGTAAAAAGGAAATGACAGAAGAATATATCCAGCTGAATTCCATTTATTATTCTTTAAGGATACATACATGAAAGCAAAATGATAAAGAACAGGAAGGCTGTGATCAGCATGAATGCAGCATAGGGCCCCTTTTATCAGACAGGGAGGAGGATAGGTTGAGGGAAAAACACACAGTGCTTCAAAGGAAGGCAGTAAGGTGGCAGGTACACAGGGATTTGTTTATTATTAGTATTATGCTTTATCTTTAATAAATAGATATATGTGTATGTAGGTGTCTGTGTGCATTCCATTGCAAGTACGAAATTTTAAAAGTTGGGATGATTTTAACAAAGAAAAAGATTACATGTAATTTTTCAGATGAATCACGCACAGTCTGGAATGCTAAGAACTTACTCAACTCTATCATTTACCACCAGATGTAACTGCTGCTTTTATTTCTACTTCATCTTTGAGGGTGGAGACTACTGTCTTGCTTGGACAGGACCCATCACATTTTAAGGGCTCAATATGTGCTGCCAGAAAGGACAGCCAACCATGCATTTCTAGAAGTAGAAAAACTGCAGATCTGGGCCACAAGCAGGTAGTGGTTACTTTGCTTATTTAGTTTCATGATTTAGCACATTTTTGCAAATTTACAGCTTGTTCCCTTTGGTCCCTCCTTCCACCCTCCCTCTATCCTGGTGTTTAAAGTTTGACATAGTTTAGTGATGAGATCAACCTCAGCTACTGCTTTCAGCATTTTCTTCTGCTGCTGGCTAAGGAGGCTGAGGTGGCTGGCTGCCTCAAAGGGACCCTGGCAGAAGAAGTAGTGGCTACCCTGTTCTTGTATTCTACAACCAATCCCGGACCATATCCATCAGCCGTGGCTTCATTTGAGACCACACATGGAACTGAACTAAGGCCACTGTCTGAGATGACCCTGTGTTCCCCTCCCAGCACACCTCAGGCAGGATCACCTGCATGACTCCTCAAATGATCACATGACCTATCCTCATTGTTTCTTTTTTTAAAGCCAAATCTGCAGCTTTCATGCACATGTTCTTGGAGAAGAGTAGAAACAAATCTTCCCAACTAAACAGAAAGGATTCAGCCAAACCCAGAACTAAAATTAGAAAAGTGTGAGAAATGGGAAGAAACAAAACTCCATCTTCAGAATGCTTGTTTTCTGGAATTTATTTTTCTTTAATGCTGAATATAAATATCAATGCCTTAAGAGACAAACACATACAAACGGAAATCTAAAAACAATAATTAAGTACACTGAAGTGGATCCTGACACTTAAGAAAAGTTGTTAAATGAAAAGTATTTCTAGAAAAAGCAAAGTCCCACAATAATATCAGACAATAAAACAAAACAGAAAGAACCTTTGGTACCTTTCCATAACAAAAGATAAAAATAAGTTCAGTTCATTATTAAATTCATGTACTACAAAAACATCTATGTGTAAGTGTTGAATTAATCTATAAGACAGAAAAAAATCTCAAATATATTAAGAGTCTGAGGGCAAAATACCTTCCTTTTCTCCTCTTCTATTTTAATAAAACACCAAAATTTGTAAAAAACAAGTACTTCCCCAATTAAATTTTCTTCTGGTCTGCATATACCTTGCAAGATGGCACTCTATATTTTATGTAATTTTAAAATGGCATATTGATTTTAGCAGCCCAAGAAGCCTATTACAGGTAACTAAATTTCTGCCTTGAAATACCCTTGATATTATTAAATCTATGCCTGCAAATCCACTTCTTTCCTAGGTTTTAAAGACTAGGATTATCAAAATCTAAAGACAGCTAGTTAAAGGAAATAAGAACATCATTTCTTTATGCTTGGAATTCAGCTGGTTAGAGTACAATTAAGGACACTATATTCTCTGTAAACAGTGTGGTACTCGAGGGCAATACTTCAGTACTCTGTGGAGCATGGATACTGTGGTGGATGCCATACATTGTGCTTCTATCCTGACCATCCCCCACACAAATCATCAAAAGATGATTTGTACCTGTTAGTAATTTAGCACTACGCTTAATATAATCATACTAAGCATATCATAGTTAATTTGAAAGTTATCAAACAAATTTGGGTAGCTTTCTCTGGTTAGCCAGCATGGTATTAATATTACAACCCCTAGAATTTGCAAAGCCTCAACCTTACTAAGTTGGTTTTCAGCACTCACTTGTAAGATTAGACTAAATATAAGCTGGACAATTACAATACAACTTAAAAATCTGCTGTTATCTTAAAAAGAAATTCTACCTGGGCATGGTAGTGCATGCCTTGTAATCCCAGTGTCTCAGGAGGCTGAGGCACGCGGATGGAAAGTTCAAAGCCAGCCTGTGCAATTTAGTGAGACCTTGTCTCAAAATAATATAGGACAGAGGGGGTGGCAAGCTATGCAGTTGAGTGGTAAAGCACCCCTGGGTTCATACAAAATAAAATAAAACAACAACAACAAAAAACTTCTAAGTCTTAGCAGAAGACTCACATACTAACATACTTAAACACAATATCCAGTTAGGAATAAATATTCCTGGATAGTCCCTGGGATATATCAAATGGAATATGAATATGAACCTGGATCTTGTTTAATATCAACTAACCAGTAATACCCATAATTTGACAACAGCTTTCCTTGAAGAGAAAATTGAAGATCAAATATCTTCCAGTCAAGAACTTGGTCTTCTAATTGTAGTCCTGGACTGCAAATCTCAGGCTGGGATTTCAGCTTCAGCATTTAAAAAGTGCGTTAGAATAGCCCACATTTAGCAAGGTAAGGGACAGGGTATGTGGGGCTTTAATTCATTTGCTCTTTCAATATCTTATAAATTTCCTTCTCAGAATCATAATGAAAGGACCAGCATTCGGATGAGTATTTTAGTCAGCCCTCTCAGAGTTTATCATATTCAAGGCTGTTCCCATGTTTGGCAATTCACAACTCTTAAGTAATTTAAGGATACAGAAAAGTCACCTCTGTTCTAATGAAGTAACTTGTTCAGTGTTTATCAGCATCCACTCCAGTGGGAGGTCTGTCTGCCAAGTACAATTCAGAATTACTCTTTAGATAGCCCCTTTCTCATATTTGTTGCTCTGAAAACTGACTTGTGCTCATATATGAAGTGAGAATGTGTATGGGTTTTACTCTGAAAAGTCTGACACTGTGCAGTGACTAGAAATATGAGCAAACTAGAAGAACAATGAAAAGTAAGGTGGGAAAAAATTAATTCTACAGCAATATTGGTATCTTTTAATATGCCTCATCAAGGGTCCACAAAATATATCTAACTGAGATCTTCCTTTCTCAAAAAAATATAATCCTTTCACAAAATAGAATAAGCAGCTGTTGGGGAACTGAATTTAAAAATATATGTGCACTTATGTATATATAAATTGCTAGAGCTGAAAATGCCTTCAGATACTAATCAGACAATTCTCCTATAAACTATATAATTAGTGCACCTCTTAAAATATATCTTTCAAGCAGTCTTGTGCATTTAGGTGAAACTTTCCCCTTGCAAGAGATAAAGAAGCATATATTTTCCAAAATAGCAATTATCTTCATCCCTGTAGCTTGGTTGAGATCATGCAATGTTGTAACAGTAACTTCTAGAAACATGTGTAGGAGCTTAGAGGATTTGTGAGGGTTAAGAGTTTCCATTATAAAAAGGACTCTAGAACATCTAACATTTTCAACAGATGTTATTACAAAGAACTGGACAAGTGATGTTTATGATGCTGTAGCAAAAATCTTCAATACCTTTTGTCAATCAGCATGTCTTTTTCCTTTCTGATTCAAAGATTCTAATAGCCTGGCAGACTAATTTCAAGGATGCAATCCAGGCAGTTTAAAGAGAAGCAGGTTTATGCAATACTGGCATCTACTATATCCTAGGGCAGACCCAACATTTTCTCTCTAATGGTGCCACCCACTTGTCAATCGCTTATTAAGGAAGCACACCCGTAATAGGAGACAGTACTTTCAGGTCAGTGAGGCAACTGCAGGCAAATTGGGAAGAGAAAAATCCACCACAGTCCTGATTTGGTTTAAAGCAATCATGCAATTCCCATTATACCCACATCTTCCAAAAACACCCTTTCCATGGCAAGCAAAGTTACTGACGCATGTGGCTTTGGTCACAGTGATGCATTAGGTAAGCAAGTGTGTGCTGAGTACCAAGGGGTGCTCCAAAATGCATCTCCGTCATCTTCCACTTTGCCTCTCTAAGGTTCTGCCTGTTAAAAAACAAACAAAAAAAGTTATGGTACTGCATTACATTGACAAGAAAATGTGCTCTTGGCATTGTTGTTTTTAAAGGTCAGGAACAGAGATGTTGGAAATCATAAGACGTTATCCCCAAGTGATTGGTAAGAGCAAATCCTGGGTTTTGGAAACAGAACCCAGATTTAAATCACACCCATCCAAATAGCCAAATACCAAAAATAGAAAGCAACATCCCACTGAGTCTCCTCTTAAAGGCACCTTTCTTCTAGCCCAGTGGTTAGTGGGCATTAACTCACCCAGGGGGCCTGCAGAGGCCCTGGTTTATGATGACCTTATGTGAAGAACAGCACTAGGATGGTCATAACTGCTGGAAAATAGTTTCTGCTCCAATCCAACTGCTAACAGCTGTCACCTGGCACAGGAGGCTTCTATGGCCTCCAGCTCTGGCAGCATTTCCCTGCTGTTACATATGCTAAATATCACCCCTGAATGGCAGAGATCAGGAGCAGAAACTTTCATAACAGGCTCTACTTAGAGTCTATTAAAATAACAAACCTGAAAGTTATTAGTAAGAAGGCCTCCTTTTCTCGTGGTTACATAGGTACCATGGTGGGCCAGCCCTGCTAGCTCCAGCCACTCACAGGGGAAAGTGCTCCCCTCACCCTGACTTCTGCATCTTCCAACTTCACGAAAAGCATATAAATATGTATGTTAAATGTTATCAACTTATATGATTACATGACTAATGTAATTCTACATCATGTACAACCAGAAGAATGACAAGTTATACTCCACATATGTATGTCAAAATACATTCTACTATCATGTATGACTAATAAGAATAAATTTTAAAATTTTTTAAAATTAAATATTAGCAACCTATTTACTTTTTACTTTCAAAAATTCTGCACTGGACAATAACATATCCAGAGCTCACATGGTCTGCAGACCACCATTTGGTGATTTCCAACTTTCCTCTGCTCTGTTTACTTTTGGGAGCAGCTCACTCGGAATCTATACTGCACCTGTGCTGATGGGACCCATGAATGCTCTTTTCCCACTTGTGGAGCAATTACAGGTGCTAACAGCCTCCTTATGTTTCCTGGTTGGCCTTCCTGTCTTGCCTTTCATGTGTGTGTACTGCAGTGGGAGTAAGAAAGGGGACAAGAAAGGGGGTTTCCTCTTTTACTACATCAAACCTGTGAACACTCTGTCAGAGCCTTAATCTGCAGACCATATAATCAAATATTACCAAAGTGAAGAGTAAGGGACTAAAATGGGGAGAAAGGCTACATTTTGTTCCTATCATTTCATTTCTCTCATATAAAGATGAAGTCTGAGCTGCTACTAACTCTAAGCCCCTGAATATTTGTGACACCAAGCAACACAGACACTGCACTATAGATATCTGCCTGATCTCAAGTGCTCCTGCCCAGGTATTTGATTCAGGGGACTGAAAATGGTAGGCCAAATGGGTGGGATTGCCCAAGGCCCTTACTGCTTTTGGACTGGTCTATTAAAATCAAGTCAGATGCAAAGGCACCAAGACCAACTTTAACATCATGGCCACAAGCCATGTCAGAATGTATATTTTATAGATAATAGATTTTTTGAGATCTTCTAGAGAGAATAAATTTTATTTGCTACTTTTCTGGAGGGGTGGGGGGTGATAGGCATGGGACCCAGGGCTTCATGCAGGCTAGGCAAGTACTCTACCACTGAGCTATAAACCCCCAGGCCTAAATGGCTTAAAGAACAAAAAAGTCAGTCTGCACAGTGTCTAAGGAATCTACATCTTTGGGGAAAATGAGAACAAAGATGGCAAGCACACAGAATTTTTTAAAAGGCTTTTAAATAATTGACAATGATGTCCACTGGGCTTATACATTCATTAGATCACCCCTACCCCAGTTTTTCTAGTTCTTTGAAGATAAATCTATACTGTTTAATATGTTGAGATGAAACATGTTATAAAAATACTCTAATTTTCCTAACAAGTATTCAAATGTTATATCTTCATAAAAATACTTTTTAAGAACCTGTAAATACTTTATGTGTGGGTTTTGCCTCTGCTTAAAACATGTGCATGGAAACCACCCACAACCATCTGTTGACTTGCTGATGTAAAAACAAAGCAAGATTTCACATTGGCTATGCACTGCAGGTGCTGGCATATAATTTACATTATTGATTATCACTGCCTTCCTCCCACAGGTGTTCCAGAGATGGTACAGATCGTGGGTAGTCTCAAAAGACCTATTACTCACAGACAATAAAATTCCCAGTAATATAATTCCATTTCAATTGTGTTTTTTTAAAAACACACACACACATTTTAGAATTCAGTCTCTATTGTATAAAACCTCAACAGTCAAAACCTTAACTGCTATAAATATGAAGATTGCAAGGAAACACACAAAAATGTCAATGTGGATGGCTTGGGGTAGTGATTTTTATGTTCCACTTTATACTTTCTTCATTATGTTTCCAAATTTTCTAAAGGAGCCTAGGCTATTTTTATAATTGGACAAAAGTGCTTTTTATAAAAATCAATCAAAATATTATCTGACTTAATAAATACCTTTTTAATTTTGAAAGTAATTTATTAAATCCAAATTAATAAAGTTGTGAAAATGTGTATCATTTTTAGGTCTAAACATAAGACAACTGGGGTCCTTTGTGTTTTCCAAAAGACATATGACTTAATAAAGGGGCTTTAAAAATATTTTGATTGGGTTAAGAATTATATTTTTCCCAAGGTTGACCCCACTTATTATAGAGCACCCTTTCTTCAATGTAAATAAGTTAAATGTGCAAAAGACTTTTCAAATACGGGTTTAATTTTGCTATCTCAAAAAATTTACAGTACAGTTGTCCCTCAGTATCTGTGGACGATTGGTTTCAGGACACCCTTGGATCTGCAGATGCTCAAGTTCCTTAGAGAAAATATCTGCACATAATGTGGGCACATCCACCTATCTACTTCAGATCACTTATAATACCTAACAAGAGGTAAACAGGTGCTATACTGTGTTATTTAGGAAATAATGACAAAAATAAATAGGTGTACATGTTCAATGCAAAGGCAATTTTCTTTTCAAATATTCTTGATCCACATTTCAGTCCACCAATGCAGAAGATGAACTGTGATATAAATTTGCATTTAAAATAGAAAGCAGCACTACCTTTTGCTACCTTAAATTCTTCTTGGACAAATGGAGTCTAAATTATAAATAAATCAACACTCCAATTTATGGCAATGATTGAAAATTGGAAAGAAAAAAACTAGGCTTCTTTGTATGTCTTAGAACTGGATAGTCTATAACTATGCATAGGGACTATCTGTGCACCTCTTTAACACTTTCAACCTCTATCCCTGAGAACAATAAAGAGGAATTTTAAAGAAAAAAGAAGAAGAAATTAACCTACCTTTGATGTCAATCGTGGCTTCAGGCCTAAGAATGAAAAGACAGTGTTGCTTTCCTTTGATTCAAAAAAACTGTCATAATCCTAGAAAAAAAGGAGAGGAAAGTAAAAACAATAAACAAAAGCAAACAGTATGGTTGGTGCTTTTGACAAATACTTTTTTGTTGTTGTTGTTATCGGGGATTGAACCCAGGGGTGCTTACCCACTAAGCCACATCCCCAACCCTTTTTGATATTTTATTTAGAGACAGGGTCTTGCTGAGTTGCTTAGCACCTCACTTTCTGCTGAGGCTGGCTTTGGACTCGTGACCCTCTTGCCTCAGTCTCCCAAGTCACTGAGATTACAGATGTTGGCACTACCATGCCTGGCTGATAAATTTTTTATGGAAATAAAAAGTGTATCATTGCTCTGTACAGACCAGAGAGGAGTGACACATACCTACTAGATTTAATCTGTTAGGGTCTAAAACTGTTAGGGTCTATGATGACGAATGTAACAAGTTTTTAATCCAAAACCTGTGACAGAATTAAAATGTAAAACGTTTCACAACAGAAATGAAATAGAGATATACGCCTTTTTCCTCTTATGCCAAATTAATACCTGTCTGCATGAATCACACTGCCCTAAAGTTTTACTTGCGGCTTCGATGTGGAAGGATGCCTCCCAATTTCACTCTTGACATTTTGCTATCTATGGCTTAAAAAAAAAAAATCAGTGGGTAAACATAAAGTCACAAAGGTCTCCATGTGTCAATGCCAGTGCTTCTATCCTGCTTTTGAAGTTTTCCACATTCTTTGAGACTATGTCTTCAGAGAGAATAAAAAGATCAAATAAAGACTAAAAGAAACTATATTCTCTATAACATTTATCTTTGCTTCAGACACAGAGTCATTTTTCTCTTGCTACTTTCATAAGAGAAGCTATGGAGAAACTCTAGTCAGTTTATTAATTCTTTCCTTTCCAAAGTTTGCATGTATCACATTACCTAGTTTCTAAACTGATGTAAATCAGTTTTAAAATTGGCTAATTTAATAACTTTATTCTAAGGATAAATACTGTAAGTAAACAATAATTAGAGTCTTTTGCAGACCTTTATTTTGTGTTAGGTGCCTTAAAATCACTACATCATTTAATCTTCACCACAGTCCACCAAATTGGAGACTGGCTCCAATAGAAGCAATATGGTACCCAAGGTTGACCACCAAGAGGGAGAGCTGAGATTTGGGGCCATGTTTAACTGGTGTTGAAATACACACTCTTCTTACTCTATGATGCATCCTGCCCAAGAGGAAACCAGGCATGGGGTACCCCATATGCTGCAGTCACTAAGCCCTAAGGGATCCCTTGCGACAAGAGCCAATAGCATTATAAGTACTTTTGAAATTGGTCTAGAAATCTAAATGAGTCAGCAACTTGTAGAGTAGAGGTTTGCTTCTTACAATGCATGCCTCATTTGATGAAAAATCTTTGAATTGTTTGGCTCTGTGGATGGATCCTCTTATTCAACATCTTTATCAAGCTGAGTCTCATGATTTTGAAGCTATTCATGGTCATTTGCCTCAGGCTTTGCATTTAAGTTGAAATATGAAGAAGTAGAATTAGCACAGGAAGTATTGGGCCAGGGTCATCCAGGGCTGGGAACAGCAGAGTAAAGGGCAAGGTTGCCTGGGATCTGCATGTGCTTGACTCTGTAAACCAGGAAAGAGTTTTAATTTAATTTAAATACCAAAGGAAATCATGTAAAGGTTTTGGGCAAGGGAGCACACTGATTCACTTTCCTTTAAGGAAAGGCCTAAATAGCTGTATGAAGGATGCCTCAGAGAGGGGGCAGCAAGAAGGAAACCAGAGAGAAAAGTGAGGAGAACACCATGGTAATTCAGGTAAGAGATTTCAGTGACAGCTTGGAGCAGAATGATAGCAGTATAGGCAGTGACCTAGACAGGCCAGAGAAACTTTTAGGAGCAGAATTGATACTTGGCTGTGGATCAGATATGGAGATTAGGGAGAAGTGAGAATAAAGGGGCTCTGAGCTTTCTGATTTGATGGAAAAAGATTAAGAAAAGGTTTAAGCAAAAGCTGGAGTTGAACATGTTAAATTTCAGAAATTATACACTCAAGCAAAGAAGATATTGAGGTGGTAGAAGGTTGTTTTGCATACAAAAGATTTCATGGAATTTATAAGAAAATTTGTAATTTTATAGGACAACTTATGATTCTAATGATAGTACAAATAGTCTAAGTTTGATGTGTAATGCAGGCAAAATTCCATGAACTAAAAATATTACATTCTTTGTCACAAAGCCATTTTCAAAAAAGTGCAGTGACATTTCACTGCTCTAGATTAAAGAAATAATCCTGTTCCACTGACACTCTTTTTAACAATTTTTTGTTAGAGTAAAATATGATAAGAGGAGGAAGAGAGTTAATGGGCTAGATATATTCCACCCTTTTAAATATTGACTATATAAATTCAGTGTACTTGTTCCTCTTTATAACATATTCTACTTCTCTTCGGTCTAAATTCTCTTCTTAGAATTCCACTCTAATTAAATTGACATGTTCTAGATCTGAACTCTCCTTTGAGCCCAGGTTCCACATAAGCAAAAAACTTCATAGACTCTTAAACAAAACAGGTCTAAACCACAATTCATGATCTTCCTACTGGACAATAAGGACCTCTCAGAAACTGGCACCCTATTACTCTGCGCTTAATCGCTGGCTTCAAGAGGTCTCCCTGCTCATACAATGTGGACTAAAATCTTCGATATGGTAAAAAGGCCCTAAATAACCTGGTTCTGCCTAACTCATCAGTTTTGAGAAGACCAATGCACTAACCACTGTCTGCTTCACAAATTCCACTTCTGGGAAACTGAGAGGGGTATATGCTCATGTATCAGCATCTGTGATTTTAACACCCATCAATGTACCATGTGAGTTATATGACCTGATCATTTCACCTCTACAGACCTTCTTCCCAACTGTGTCAGATACTATGGAGTCCCTTGGATTTTATTGGTAACCTGATAGATAAATTCAAACTTCTCAGAAATAATGTAGCATCCAGTATAGCTGTTCTTCAGTGAACTGTAAGTTGCAGCCAAGCGCAAAGTCCAGGCTAGATATTCCTGTTATTGGAGATATCAATTTGAAAACTTATTCCTCCCCCATTTAACTAAATAGAAAAGACTAAGAGCCAGTAACTTAGTCATCAAAATGCTGTTCCTGCCCTTGAGTTTGAAAGGCTTCTATTTGACTAAAAAGCTCTAATGTCAGTGTGAAATTCAGCAGTGTAAAACTAACAATGTAAGAAATTTGAAAATGAGAAATGATGACTCAATCTCTATAAATGTAGTGTGAATTTTACTTTCAAAAGATTGTAGCAGTAACATTAAAATATTTTGCACATAAATGAATAAAAAGCAAGTTGCAATGAAACAATAATTATACTTTAGGTTTCAGTGTTTATATTTAAAGTATCAAAATGATCACAATTCCCCAAATCACAAAACTGGAAATCAGGTAAGCTTACATATAAGTTTCATATACATAAAAAAAAACATCTAAAAACATACACATAAATGCAGGTAGAGAAAACATGTAACATGAACAACAAACCATTTGTCCACATTAAACTTCTCTTAAAAGTTTTCATCACTAACAAAAGTCAGGTATTTAAAAATCTCAAAATGACATTTCTGATTTATAAAAAGAAATTTTCTCTTAAACAGTATTTGTGTCATAAAAGTCATAATTATCATTTTTATTTTATGCACTTTTAACTCAAAACCATATCACTAAGGCTGGAGGGCTTCTTGCCCAAATACTGAATTAGATCCACTGAAGAGTTTAGAAAATTTAAGGTAGAAAGTAACAAGTACAAAATTTACTAATTAACTTTAAAATCAAAATAATTCATAGAAAATTATTTTTAAAAATCAAACTTAGACTAGTATGTGACATCTGTCAGGTTACTAACACAATCTGTGTCAAAAGGACAGATGAGTTGTGTTTGTAAATAAATGACCAATGTGTCATGCGTTAGGTAATATCCTGCTAGTAATATAGTTTGAGTGAATCCTATTCCTACTCTATTATTTACCAGTTTTTAAAAATAGTATAAAAATTTTACTTTCCAACATTCAAAAGCTTTCTAGTGTTTTGATAAATCCTAAGGGGTGCAAGTCATGTGTGGACAAAGAGTAGATGATTGATAATTTAAATTCTAAAGTCTCTTAATAGTTAATGCCTCCTTTCAGAGTTAAATTTTATGATGTGAAACACTTTAGGAGGAACATAGTCTTTGTAATTTAAATATCACTTCCTATTACATTATAACTTCTTATATTATGGCATTGGGCCATAATACTCTCTAATAAAAGAAAAAAAAATCTGCTTTGTTATCAAATCTGCTTTACTTGTCAAGCTGATATTTCTTTTTAAATATTAGAGTTCTTACTACAAAGGTTAAAAGTATTGTAGAGTTTAAAAATTCACATAAGGTTTCTAAACAGACTTGCTAAATTTCCATAGAGTCAAAGGCACTTTCTCTTAAGTGTTTGTAACTTTGTGTCTGCAGATTGCAAATTTCAGGACAATCAACATTCTGTAACTACAGGATATAAAGATCAGTTAGTACTGACTTTGCAGAAGGATGCAAACACACAAATCACATGCAATATTAGAGCACCCAGTTTCAGAAGCCAATACATTTTTGTTACATTAAAGACAAAGGATGAAAACTATTTCTAATGCTGGTTGCTTAGAAAAAATTTTGAACTGTATAGATAATAGCATAATTCAGCATTCCTATTCACTAGGGTTAATATTTACTTAAAAGCTATAATTTTAAGAAAAAAGCAACCTAAAGAGCTATTTTTTTGGGGGGGGGGTACTAGGGATTGAACTCAGGGGCACTCAACCGCTGAGCCACATCCCCAGCCCTATTTTGTATTTTTTTTAGAGACAGGGTCTCACTGAGTTGCTTAGGGCCTTGCTAAATTGCTCAGGCTGGCTTTGAACTCGTGATCCTCCTGCCTCAGCCTCCCAAGCCACTGGGATTACAGGCATGCGCCACCATGCCCAGCCCTAAAGAGCTTTTTTAAAAAAAGTAAAAGAAAAAGAAAAGTCATCCGTCGTCGTCCCCCACCCCTCGCCTTACACTTCTGTTTGGGTTCAAGTGAAAACCAATGTGAGAGACATTTTGAAGCTCAAGATAAAATCTACAACAGGTAGAGTTAACAATAGCCTCATTCTTCCACGAGCTTACATAAAGACATTATCTGTACACCCCAATTAGACCATTACAGACTAAGCAAGCTTTTGAGACAAAGATCTTAAAGTTCTTTGCCCTTTCAGTGTTCCCTAAGAGAACAGTTAGGAAAGCCCACAGCAGCCACTCTGAAAAGCTGTATTGCTTCCCACGGCTCAATGACAATTAAGTGACAGAACCATATTATTTCTACATGCCAGGGGCACAAGCAAATAGGAGGCTGCAGGGAACAAAAACAACACACGGCCAACAAGGAAATGGTGGCAGCAATCAGTACACATGAGTCAAAAGGAAATCTGGTCTACCTAAAAGAAATTTAAAGAGAATTTTTTTTGGACAACCAGAGTTGTTACGACATCTGCTGCTGCTGTTGCTGCGGCTGTTACTGCTGCTGTTTAAAATAGGAAGAGACTCCTTCTGCTTAGATTCTTTCAGGCCTAAAAGGTAGCCTCTGAGCAAATTTCTTGATTAAGTGGATCAAGACTTAATGATATACTCTATGCTATGAAATTTTGATGTAGAAAGAAAAAAAGCAGTTGGCAGTTCCAGTCCTGGTAGGATAGGTGAGATGTAGTTATCTAACATGGCTTCATTCAGCAGTTTCTATGCCAATCACCAAAATAAGCACAAGCCCAAAGCTGAGGCTTTCAAATTCTTAATTCATGTTTAACATTTGTGATCATACTGGTTCAAGATGGCTATGTCAGCACAGGCATCCATCTCTTCTCTTATCCAAGTGCCACTGAGGTTGGAGGGGAAAAAATGTTCGTGCTAAACCTAGGAAAGGGATCCAGCAATACAATTTTAAGAAATGCCTAGAATAGCCGAGTATGGTGGCACACTCCGGTAATCTCAGCAGGTTGGGAGGTTGAAGCAGGAGGATCTTGAGTTCAAAGCCAGTCTCAGCAACTCAGTGAGACCCTGTTTCTAAATAAAATAAAAAATAGGACTGGGGATGTAGCTCAGTGGCCGAGTGACCCTGAGTTCAATCCCTGGTACCCTTTCCCTCCCCCTCGAAAAGAAAGAAAAAAAAAAACAGAAAGAAAGAAATGCCTAGATATATAAAGCAAATACAACTGGACTGGTAGAAAAACCAGCAGAGGAAACCAGGGCCCAAAACAAGAGAAGAGCAATCCTTCCCAAGGAACTCCCATAGAAACTGCAGGCCTGAGACAATGACTACAATGATCTGGAGAAGGCTGTGATGGGCAAACAGCAAAGCACAAAGAAGTGTGTGTGTGTGATGGCAGAGGTAATCCTTGGCATAGTACAGCCAGAGCTCTCAAGAAGTGCTCGCAGGACAACACTGACTGTGACCAGAGGCAAACTCCTGAGTCTGTGGTCAGTCTGAGCTCTAAGTCAGACACAGAAAGCCTGGAAGGACACTGTCCTCCACTGCCCTTGTAACGCTCTCTTTCATTAGCGTGTGAGGGGTCCAGCCTGCTTCTCTGCTGCCACCCAGCCTTGTACACAGTCTTAGTCCTCCTACCAAAGGGAAAGGGCCTGTGCAAGTCTGAGGAGAAATTACGCCAGCTCCTAAGAGAGAAAGACAGAAGCCAGAAACCAGAAGTAACGCTGGAGAACATAGAGCGAGCTTCAACAACACAAGACAAAAACAAAAAAACGCTTCTAACTAATGTTTTTGGAGCAATTAAAGAAAATGCTACATCAACAAACAAGAACAAGCCAATATTTTTAAAGGAATAATAAGAAAACAGCAATAAAAGGGTTCCTGGAAATTAAATTTGATTGCTAAATAAAAAATTGATAAATACATTAATAACAGAATGATACAGGACTAAAAACCAAGCTAGTGATCTAGAAAATAAAACTTAAGAATGTTTCTCAGAGTGTATAGCAACAACACCAAGAGATGGAAATTGTTAACTGGGTTAAGAGTATGGATGGTATGAAGGGTAAAAGGTCCCCAAAACAACAAACCCTGCAGGGGAAGAAGAAAGACAATGGAAGGGAGGGAAAAGTCAAACTACAGGACTTTTCTAAAGTGAAAGAGAAGTTTTCAGATTGAAACTTCCAACAATTGCTGTGCAGAATAAATTTTTTAAAAAAACACATTCCATAATTCAAACATGCACACACACAAGCAAAAACCTCCCAGAAAGAGAAGTACAACAATCTACCCTAAGAATCTTATCCAGCAGACGTGAAGTCTTCTGGAGAATACCATGAATATAGAAAATGAAGTAATGCTTCCTGAGGGAACATGATTTTAATTCTAGAACTTTAAACCCAACAATATTATCCATTAAAAATGAAAGTCAAATGAAGACTTTTAAAAAAAAATTAGAAAATTTACCAAGAAAAAAAAATTAGAAAATTTACCACGATATTAACGAAGTATTTTTTCAGAAGTTAGTCTAAGCAAACAAAAGCAATGTAGGAGAAAAAGTATGTCTCTTCATGTCTTTCCAGACAAGTGTGTGCTGGAGTGAGTGAAATTGCTGAACTTTGTGAAGAGAATCCCTTGGATACTGATGTTTGTGTCATTCTCCTCTAAGCCAGGGATTGAATAGGTTATATACCCTCTGTGGCTGCTCACACTACTGAACAGTTTTGTAGGGAGCAGTATGTACAGAATTACACCAATACATTTATGTAAACGGTTATCACAGATACAGAAGAGAATAAGAAATAAACTTCAATATTATGTATATATGCGTATTTGATCAAAATGGGGGAAAAATGACAGAAGCTATCTCCCTTCATCTATCAAAGAACAAAGTAACCACTGTTCAAATTTTAAAATCAAGAAATATAGATATTAATAAATGAATCAGAGAGGGGAAAGAACTTTGAAAACAACAAGGCATGACTTAAATGAAGAGGCTCCGTTTTGGGAAAATGGAGGGGGTCACCTACAAAGAAGGCAAAGGAAGCCTACTTTTCATTCCTGCCTTTCTGAAAAACAAGCTCTGCTGAACTGAACTGATATCAACATGCCCTTACTGTCTTAACCATTTTGCTCTTTCCTCATTATCTTTAATTTAATTGTAATCAGCTAAGGAAGAAAAAAAAAAATGCTAACAGAAAAAAACCCAACAATTTGGATGTTAGTTCACATATACTGCTAAACATGCACCTGGGGTGGCCTCAGACTGTCTGGATGAAAGCTTTCAATATTCACAGCACAAGTCATCATTTTTATGAAAGTCACATCCCAGGGATTCATCACTGTAGAATATCTGAGGCAAACATCTTGGTAAGGTGAAAATGGAAGATTAAACATTTATAGACAGAAGAATAAAAATTACAGTTATATGAAAGAGATAGAACTGCAAAGAATATCTAACTCAACTGTTTTGCTTCTAGGCATACGGCTGATCAGTAATCAGTGACAAAGAAGAATTTCTATCACCTGCTCCCCACCACTTGCGTTTTCCCTTCCTAGTATCTGGGATGATGCCATATAAGAATATTTACCGTGAAACACATAATGAAGAAGATTCTCCTTGATTAGATAACTGATCTTTTGGACAGAAGGGCTTAGAATACAGATTTTCAATTTCAGAAAAAACGTTTCCTAAGAAAATTCTATGTGTGGAATAGATGAGGTTCTAATAGAGGTGCTTTCCCAAACAGATTTCATTGTAAAAGTCTACAAGAAGGTTCACTGGATTTGCTTTTGACAAATTTGGCTATGACCTTTATTAATAAAATGGGAATGCTGCGGTCTGGCCTAACAGACTTCAAATCATACACAACAAAGGCTCAGTCCTTGATGAGGAGGACCCAACAGAAGGACTGATGTTTGTAAAGTATGTCCCATGTTCCTAGCATTTTAATGAGTAACAGATTCTAAGATAAGCAGGTCACATAACATGCTGAAGGTGCCTGGGCCTAAGGAACTTAGGGACAAACTGAAGGCAAAGACATCAAGAAAATTTTATGAGATAAAAGTCAATAGCAGTAAAAAGTCCAGACTTGCTGGGAATGGGGAAGGGGAAGTAATAATCAAAATTCTAGTTAATTAGAAGTGTAATAAGGGAAATGTGAATGAACCATCCTGAGTAGGGTTAAACTACAGAAGGTGCCATGAGAGCTGAATAGTATTAACATTTTTTAAAGGGTTGGAAAACGAAGTAAAACAACCAGACAAAAATCAAAACAAAATATGCAACAGAAAACTATGTGGCTCGCAAAACCTAAAATATTTACTGATTACCTGATCCCTGATCTAGAGAACTAGAAGATAATTTTGAAGCAGTACCTGCAAACGTGAAATTCCTGTGAAGCTTAGCTTACTCCTAAAAATTCATGAAATTGGGACATCCTGCCCTATAAATTGCCAGTTTTCATTTTGCTATTTTAAAAATATGTTTTGCACGGGCTGGGGATAAAGTTCAGTTGGTAGAGTGCTTGCCTGTTAAGCACAACACCCTGGGTTCAGTCCCCAGCACCGCAAAAAAAAAAAAAAAAAAAAAAAGGGTTTTGCAATGTGCTCAATCACCAAGTCAAATGAATGCTTTGGGTAGAGAGACAGACTTTATTCTATGATATTGGGCATCTGTGGGCAACAAGAAACTCCCCTGGTTATGCCAGCAATGTATACAATAATCATCTCGTTTTAAATTTTCTTACTTTTATTTCATCAAATGACTTTTTCTTGACCTTAAAACCAGATTTTAGAACTAATAATGACTTCACTCATATTGATAATCATATATCACAAACATTGCTGTTGCCTGACAGAGACTTTGTGGACTAAAAGAATGGAACAGCCTCGCTGGGCATGTTGGTGCATGCCTATATTCCCAGTGACTCAGAAGATTCAAGTATGAGGCCAGCCTCAGCAACTTAGCAAGGCCCTGTATCAAAAGAAAAAGGACTGAGAATGGAAGACCCTAAAATGAGAATGTTTTTCTAAAATAGCTTCGAATTTACTGCCCTTCAGAACAGCTTGTCAGTAATGAACTGTCACTTCAAGGGACTGAAAACAAACTAAATAGTCCACAGTAGGGGAATGATTAAATTAATTATAGTAATCCACCCATGGGAATAGTATGCAACTTCTAAAAAATAAGTTCACAAGGACACAGGAACTATTTTTGTTAAAGAATAAAGCAGGGCACAAAATGATAGACATACAGTATGTTCAACAGTGTGATTTTAAAAGTTTAAAACTATTTTAAGAAAAGAGAAAGTAATGAGAACAGTTTGCAGCCTTATTTGAAAGATAAAACTGACTGCTGTCCCTACTTTCCCATTCTCATTTTTCAAATTATCTCTATTTGCATATTCATTTTAGTGCTGAAAAATCAGAAACACTAACAATAATAATAATGCTAGGTAACTAATTATTTCAATATGTAAACCTTTTAAATATCTCTTCCCAACACCTTCTTGGTGAGACCATGGTTGAAGATCATTTCTTATGTTCATATGTGGGCATTTAAAAATACACACACACACACACACACACACACAATAGTAGTAAGCCTTTTCAAAATGAAACCTTACATCCAAATCTCAAAACCTTATATCCAAATTTGTAAAACATAATTATAGGTGCAGGTTGTTCATGATTCAAAAACAAATTCCCAAATACACTTAAAATATATGATCCCAAGACAATCTTCTCAAAAGTCTCACATAAGAACTGTACCTGGGACAACTGTGGCTGCATATCTTAGGTGTGCTTGGGGTGAAGTCCTAAGCCTCTGCCAAGGCACATCTCCTTGTCTCCTTACATGGAAGAGGTGAAGGAGTGACATAAAAACCTACTGCTGGTCATTCACTCTCTCTGCTCCTGAAAATTAGTTTCACCCATCTCTAGCCTACTCTCAGGTCTCAATTCAGGTAGCATGTGGCAAGGCAGACATAGTTAGCCCCAAACCACTATACAAAAACAACTAGCCAACAGCTTTACTGTCCTCTGATTTAGCAATACATCCAATGATTAAACACAAATTAAACATTCTGAATTCACTTAAATACCATTTGAAAATGTAAAAAAAGCAATTTTAAAACATTCTTGTAAGTTGCCTAATGGAAATGGTTAAAAGGTTATCAGTATATAAAACTGTCCATTTGTCTTTCAGATAAACTGTCCCTTCTCATTATAAGACAGTATTTTACACAACAAACTCTAACTACATCTAATCCCACTCCATTTCTCCTCACCATTGCCCTATGCCTGACTGAGCATTGGCACCCTCAGTCAAACCTACACCAACTTGACTATCTGAACAGCCACTGCTTTCCCCCCTTGATGGATAATCCATGAATCAGTTAGTGTGTCCCCAGCCAAATCAAACTTCACTGAATTTCCATTTTTTAAGTACCTTGTAAAAAAAAAAAAACTACAAAATGAATTCAGCAAAGCTATAGGACACAAAGGAGAAGAGGCAAAAACAACCTCTGAATCAACCAAAGCTGCACATCACTGCATCCCCGTGTCCAGTGCCTGCATCCTGCCATCAATACCACCATTGCACCATGCCCAAGAGAAAGGCTGAAGAGGATGCTAAAGAGATAAACCCAAGGTGAAGGATGAGAAGATCCTCAAGGTTGTCTGATGAACCTGCTCCTCCAAAGCCAGAGCCCAATCCTAAAAGGACCCCTGCAAAAAAGGGAGAGACAGTACCTAAGGGAAAGAAGGGGAAATCTGACCCTGAAAGGGATATGAAGAACCCTAAGAAAATGGAGATGCCAAAACTGGCCAGGCACAGAAAGCTGAAGGTGCCACAGATGCCAAGGGATGTGTGTACATTTTTTACAACTGTGTGTGTAATGATTCCAATATCAGGTTTCCCCCAAAAGCTCATATGTAAGACAATGCAAGAAGGTTTAGAGGTGAAGTGTCTGTTATGAGAACCTTAACATAATCAGCAAATCAATCCCCTGATGGCATTACTGGCTGGTGACTGTAGGCAGGTTGGGTGTGGGGGAGTTGGGTGTGGGGGAGTGCCTTTGGGGTGTATATTTCATCCCTGGGGAGTGAAGTCAGTTCTCTCTCTCTCTCTCCCTCTCTCTCACTTTCTCTCTCTCTCTCTCTCTCTCTCTCTCTCTCTCTCCCTCTATCTCTCTCTCTCTGCTTTCCTTATGGTATCCTGAGTGTCTTTTCACCACCACATGCTTCTGCTATGATGGTCTGCCTTATCTGGAGTCTTGAGGAATGGAGTCAGCCTTCTATGGACTGAGACCTCTGAAACTGTGAGTCCCAAAATAAACTTTTCCTTCTCTGAAATTGTCGGGTATTTTTGGTCACAGTGGTGAAAAAGCTGACTAGAACAGTATATTTCTGATGACTGTATGGTTTGAAAACTATTTTTTAATTAAGTTTTATAAAAATGCAGAATTCTTTTTAAGCTATGCTGTTAGGGACACTTCACTGCTGGTTTGAGGGGAAGGAGCATACGTTAGTAGTAGAGTATCTCCAAAGTTGGTTTGCTGTGGGGGAAACACCTTCCCCTGTTCTTTTTAAGAGACTTCCCTTGGCTCCTAGGAGGAGGGATTCCCTAATGGCACACACAGTCACCTTGGCAAAAAAGCCCTATGGGTGTAGAAAAACTAAATTCATCTTTAAGTCTTCCTCTCCTCTGCCACAGGTATATACTTAACTTCCCTAGACCCAGAGATCTCTTGGGACCTGACTCCCAACAACTAGTTTCACAGTGTATCAGGCAATCTGGGGACAGTGTCCCTCAAAAGAGGAGCAGTTCCTTTTCTAGACTGTGAATCTTCAGACTGATAATTCTATCATTTTACTTCATTTCCTGAAAGTCAGGGTTGGCTCATGAAAAATTGTTGAACAACATGCGTAACGTGAAATGTCAACTGTCTCTCTAAACTTGCCCTACTCAGAGCATCACATGAAGACTTCATTGGGTTTATAGTGGCTTTGTGATTTTGATAGTCCACCCAAGAAAGGAGTTTGAAAATTATACTATTGTCAGCCCACGTCCTGCCTGAAATACCATGATTATTTATGAAAACTGTTTTTAATAAAGCTGGGTGTGGTTTGGGACACAAAATAAACTCAAAAAAATCAGTTGTGTTTCTATAATGAACAACTAATAACAAACAACTAGAAAAGGAAATTTTAAAAAATTATTTATAATAACATCAAAAGAATAAAATATTGGGGCTGGAGATATGGCTCAGTTGGTAGAGTGCTTACCTTGTAAGCATAAGGCCCTAGGTTCAATCCCCAGCACCAAAAAAAAAGAACAAAATATTTAGGAATAAACCTAACTAGGTAGATGAAAAATTTAAACACTAAAAACTATGAAACATGCCAAAAGAAATTAAAGAAGACATAATAACTGGATACCCATGTTTATGGACTGAAAAACTTAATAATGCTTTTGGGTTTTTTGTTTGTTTGCATTTAAGATAGCATCTCATTATATTGCCCAGACTGATTTCAAACTCATGGGCTCAAGTGATCCTCTCACCTCAGTCTCCCAAACAGCTTTGGATATAGTCATGTCCCATCACATCCAATGAAACATTCAATACTGTCAAAATGTCAACATCACCCATAGCAATCTACTGATTCACTGTAATCCCTATTAAAATCCGAAGGCATTTATTTGCAGAAATCAAACAAGGTCCTGAAATTCTTAAAGAATGTCAAGGAACTCTAAATAGCCAAAACATTTTGAAAAAGTACAAAGTTGAAGAACTCATACTTCTTGATATTAAAATACATTACAATGCTGTAAGTAATCAAAATATGTGATATTGACAAAAACACAAAGATAAAAACTAATAGTATAGAATAGTGGGGCCAAAAATAAACCTTTGTGTATATGGTCAAATGACAGACAAGCATGCCAAGACCACTCAATGGGAAAAGGACAAGTATCTTAAATAATAATGGAAAACTAGATATTCACACACAAAAGAATGAAGCTGGACTCCATCTTACACTATATTTAAAAAGTGTTAAAGACCTAAACCTATGACCTGAAACTTCAAAACTGTTAGAAGACCCATGGGAAAAGCTTTATGACATTAGATTTGGCATATGATACCAAAAGTTCAGGCAGCAAAAACACAAATAGATAAATGGGACAATAAAGAACTTGAAAAGACTTTTGTTCATCAAAGGACACAGTCCACAAAGTAAAAACACAAATTCTGCAATAAGGGAAAGTATTTGCATGTCAGATACCTAAAAAAGGATTATTGTCTAATGAAAATATAAAAAAGAATGCCTAGAACTCAGCAACAAAAAAGTCAAATAAGGGTACAGGACTAAAATAAGGGTACAGGACTTGAACATTTTCCCACAGATAAAATATAAATGACTAACAAACATATTAAAAAGATATTCAATATCACCAATCATCAAAGATATGCAAATCAAAACCAGAAGGAGACTTCACACCCACTAGAATGACTACCATAAGAACTAAACAAAACGAAGCAAAAAATAACAGGTGTGAGTGAGGATGGAGAAGCTGGAACTTTAGTGCACTGCTGTTGGGACTATAAAATGGCACAAGAGCCATGGAAAATGGTTTGGCTGTTAAAAGTAGAACTACCAGATGATCTAGCAACATTGCTCCTAGGTATAGATCAAAAAGGAATTTAAAATTTGTACACCTGGTTGGGGATATAGCTCAGTTGGTAGAGTTCTTGCCTCGCATGCACAAGGCCCTGGGTTTAATTCTCAGCACCACAAAAAAGAAAAAGAAAAAGAAAAAAAACTTGTACACCCATGTTCATAGCAGCACTATTCACAACTGCCAGGAGATGGAAGCAACCCAAATGTCTGCTGATGGATGAATGGATAAACAAAATATGGTGTGTACCCACAATGAAACAGTACGCAGCCTTAAAAGGAAGTAAGCCTTGTCACAAGTTATGACACGGACAAACCTTGAGAATATTATGCTAAGTGAAAGAAGACAGTCACGAAGGGACAAACACTGTGCAATTCCACTTATATGAGGTATCTAGAGTAGTCAAATTCTTAGAAATAGGAAGAATGGTAGTGGCCAGGGGTTGGGAAGAAGCAGAGCGGAGTTATTTAATGGATATAGAGTTTCAATTCTGCAAGATAAAAAGTTCTCAGTTTGTTTTACACCGATATGAATCAATTTACTACTACTGAACTATACACTTAAAATGGATAAGATGATAAATTTTATGATACATGTTTTTTTAACCCAAGAAAGGTTTCTAATAATAAAATAAAAATATATTTAAAAATCCAAAAAATAAAATTGAATTAAAAAAAATCCAAATCATCAGCTTGCTAAACAGAAAGGAAGAAAAGGAATAAAAGGAAAGTAAATATTTTCCCTTTGTATATATGGACTTCATTTCCAGTACATTCTACACATGCCAGTTCTACAAAAAGAACAAAGAATTAAAACCTTGAACATGAGGACTCAGCTTTCTAAAATCCAAATCAGACATTAAAACTCATCAGAAAAGCCTAGGTGTTGGGATGCTTACCTTTAGAACCTATCAGCCAGATTTGCAGAGAAGAATCCTGCTCACAGCAGAAGACTCCAGGGAATCAGCAAGAATAACATGGTTTGCCACACAAAATACCTTTATTTTATTTGTTTATTTATATGTGGTGCTGAGGATCAAATCCAGGGCCTCACACATGCTAGACATGCACTCCACCACTGAGCCACACCCCAGCCCCCAGTTCTGGTTCTGAATGCAAATGAACTAGAAAGGTCACCAGCAACTTTAGGGGAAAGGAATTTATGGAGGTATAGTGGGAAGCTGACAGAATCCACATTAAAGCTAGGGAGCCATTTAAGAAAACAGGAAGAATTTTATTGTTTGAGTAGCCAAGAACACACCCAGTTTTCGCTGTGTAAGGACACCAGACACAGCTATGGCCTGGCCCATTGACCCTGGACACTCACTGTCACAGACTCCAATTGAACTCGTTTCTTGGTCATCCTCTCAGTGTTCAAAATCTGGGTGAGAGGTACTGGTAGTAATGCCAGGGAACTTCCATTCATCTCAAATTCCTCCAACAGGCAGGATATTCTAATGCTAAATTCGAGAGAGAAGGCCATTGACCACATTGGCTACACTGACTCCATGTCCCACATGCTTAGTTCATTCAGTTTGAAAGAAAGTAATAAATTTCCAGCAAATTCAGAGTTTAGAAGAATGGGCAGCCTCTCTGTCACTTGGAATGTGATAGGTTTCTACAGGTTAACCAACCAGATGAGACCACTCATAAACCATCCTTGGGCAAAGCAAGGTGCACAGGAGCAGGTAGATGAATGAGGTCTAGAGTTGGTTGCCTTCTAATGCTTTTGTCAGGGTCATATTTACTTGATGTGGATAAAAGCAGACATTGTCTTCAACACGCCTGCCAGAACAGACTATAATGACAGGACATACACCAGCAGCTGCTGTCTTCACTACCCTGGAAGCAAAACTGCTGGAGCAAGGAAGATGCCATTTATCTGGCAGTTTAATCAATATGATAGCCTTTAACCTGCTCCCAGATGGTCCTCCTGAAACAACCTCCACAGACTCCACAGGGCAAGATACAGAGAGATTCAGAAAGCATAAAGAAGTTAAAATAAGGAGAATGAAGTTAACTACTTCACCATATTATACCCTTTTATTCATTCGATACACTCCCCTGTTCAAGGGGCTTTGAAGACTTTGCAAAGTCTTTTATGACAGAGCAAGGATGTCTCAACCTCCTTTCTTATAAACAATCAACATAAAAGGGATTTTAAAAACAGAAACCTGATTACTTGGATAAAGCTGGAGATATCTACAGCCCTGATCCAAGACGTACTTGGGTAGTGGGTGGAGAAAGGGTGAGGGAATGTTAGAGAACAGAAGAAGGTGAAACTTCAGAGTCTGCAGAGGCAACACCAACAAGAAGTTAGCTGCAGGGTCCTCGTCAAGCTCAGGAATTTGAGGCACCAGCTATTGGGAGGGTGAAGCGAAGAGGCAAAGGCAGAAAAAACAATGATTATTTTAAAGTCTATATGTGCAGCAGTTGGATTCCAAGGACTCCTTAATCTCTTAGAAGAAGCTAGAAGGGACATTAGAATAACAGATATCCCTTCAGGGAAGCCAAACACTTATAAACACAGGTACTGAAGAGAGTGGGTGAAAGCAGGGATATGAAGAGAAAATGAGTATGACAGATGGCCACCCTCCAGTTTCCTCATCTGACAGGTCCTCAACTCCAATAGCCAGGATGTTATTCCCAAAGTAAGAGACAGAGAGGCCAATCTCTGAGAAAAGCATTAGAGGGCAACTAACTCTGGGCCTCATCCCTCCGACTGCTCCTGTATACTTGGCTTTACTCAGGGATGGTTTATGAGTGGTCTCATCTGGTTGGTTAATCTATAGAAACCTATGATATGGCAAGTGACAGGCCATTATCTGAAAAAAGACCTACAAATACTACTATCAGTATCTGCAACCAGCATGCTAACAGGCTACACATCATCCAGATATCTAAGGATTACCAGACATCTGACAAGCCCACCACTCTTGATATGTACATGGCATTGCAAGGCCCTGGGCTCAATCACCAATGCCCCCATCCCCAATAAAAACTGAAACCCAAAAAAAGAAAATGAAATCAGTGAAAATAGAGACAATACTAGTAAAAGAATAATATGTCAAAGACATTACATTTAATACCTTCATTGAATTAAGACCTTGTATTCACATAAAAAAAAAACAACATAATTAAAAAGGAAAAATCCTAGAGCAAGAGAGGAGAAATGACAAAAAAAATTAAATGAAAGAATTAAGAATTAAAGAAATATCCCAGAAAGAACAAAAAATCAAAAAGGGAAGGAAATAGGAAAAAAAAGATTTAGAAATTAGAAAATCAACGTGAAAAATCTAATGCCCAAATTAAACAGCACTCAAGACAAAGGCAACAGGGAAAAAGTAGAGAACTGCTTCAGAGAAAACAATACAAGAACATATTTTAAAATATAATCATACAATTTCTTAGATTATGAAGGCACACTGAGCACTCACCACAATGAATACAAAATAGTTTACATGACAGTTATTTACCAAAAAAATTTAGAATACAAATATGAATAAGAGACCTTAAAATTTTACATGGAAGAGACTGACACAAACAGAAAAGATCAAGGAAAACAGCATTAGACATTTCACTTGCAGCTCTGGAAATCAGATGATAATGAAGCAATGGCATTCAAATTCTTTCAACTTAGAATTCTATACCCAGAAAGCAGCCCCACACTACAAAATGCACAAAGGCATTTTCCTACCTGCAAAGTCCTAGGGAAAGAAAACTGCTGAATTTTTGTTTTATGCTTTCTAGCACTATTTAATTTTTAGCTTTATTTTCAACTGTACAGCTTACAAACCTTTTTAGCTATTATCTCATTTTGATCTACATGCACAATAGTACATTCTATCCTCTGCAGTCATGAATAATACACATCTTAGTTATAATACACTTCCCTCAGTAAAATATGAGATCATGATATTAAAAAACCCACAAAACAATCACTTTTAATTTCATATCATAATGTATTTAAGAAGTGCTTTAGAAACAGTGACAAAACATCCTGGGAGGTGAGACAAATACTATTATCCTTTGCTTAAAGATGAGAAATTGAGGCTTAAAGAGAGATGTAAATTTCAGCTAACGTAAGGCAGTACCAGGACTCAGTTATGCCTAGTCTATGTTCAGGATTCTCCTCACAAGTCTACAGGTAAGAAAGCTGTGCAGCCTATTCATGGCTGTACTTTCCAACTTCTTGTTCTTTTTTATGCCCTGGGGAAAGGCAACTGCTTCCTCTGAGGCCACTAAAAACACACTATTATCCCTGACCCACCCCAAAAGACAACCCAGCTACTTATTATCTAAGCACCTCAGCACTGTAGCTCCTTTTCCAGGCCATCATCTGAAGAACTGTGGTCCCAAAATAAACACTAATTCTGTACTTAGAGCTATAGCAAATGGCAAATCTTAACCTACTCATTAGAAAGAAGAGTTTCAAAACACTTTTTTCTAAACTGAAAAAATAAGAAGGTAGGTAATCAGAAAAAAATTATCTTCACCTTCTTAAATAGTACATAAAGCAGAAAGACACCTAATAGATTTTAGATGCTCATAGTGATCCCTCTGATTCATAATAATAAATATGGAACTCTGGTTTGTAATCAGTTTTCAGTAGTCATTTAAGCCATAGAGGGATAAAGATCTCATGAATAATTCCCTCTTCTATTCTGCCCCACCAAATGTATTAACTGAAAGATAAGTTTCCTTTAGAACATAACAAATACAAACAGTTTCCCTTCGTATTCCCTCTTCCAAAGCAGAGAGGAACAGGAAAACCAATAGACACACACAGACTCACACTCACACACCACACAATCACTCACATGCACACACTGTGACACTGGATTCATATGCCCTCCATCTTCACCTCTGTTGGACTTGTGGGCCCTGAGTGAAGAGGTCACAGTCTTCACTGTAATAAACCCAACTGCACTCTAGCTGATACGCCATGACTAAGAAAAGGAAATAGTGTAGTAACAATCCAGCCACTTACTCCACAGTATCGGTCGCCATTAAATATTTGAGGTGGCAGTGGGTTGCCCTGAGCAGGCTTCTTCTCTGGGGGGACGTTTTTGTACATCCATTGCCTCTGTTCTTCTGACATTGTGATATCCACCTCCTCAAACTCTATCTTGTTGGCTTCCAGAAATCTAACCACATCCTGCTGTTTCTTCTTTATCTAGAGAGAAGACAAATAAAAAAAGAGAAATGCTCATCTGAAACAATAAATATGTTTCCAAACTGAACTTGATTCAATTTCTCTTTGTCAGAGGTAACTGATACAAAAGAGAAGTGGTTGACAAAGGTCCTGCACTGTCTGCACCTTGGCTATCCAGTGCTGGACTAAGCAAGTCTACGCAGAAACTTCTCCACCTGGACTTCCCAGAATGCTGAGGCTCCACTCAGATTGCCTGGAAGGAACAGACTCCAGGGGAGAGAGCCACAATTCTCCATGGTCCAAAACCATCCCCACCCCACTCCCACTCCACAAGAAGTTGACATTTATAGTCACAAAAGCTCCTTCTGCCCAAAACCATTTGAAAAACATGGGCACTGCACCCGAGAAGCCGATATTTCATTAATTCATGAGAGCAACAGCATTTTATTTCCCTCAGCAGCTTCCTTCAGATATTCCACAGTTATAACTACTGTCATGAAAGAATCCTTTCATCAATTCACGGAGGAAAATGTTCTCCACTTCTAAGGTGAGAGTAAACATGAGTACCATCTTCCTGAGAACAGTTCTTAACCCTCTCATTCCACTGATCCTTCTCCTTTCCATCTTCAGTCACTAGGGGTCAGGTGTGCTCCTGAGGAGTTGTGGACACACCTGCAGGTATGCCAAATGTTAATCCACCATCTAAATCTGAGGGTCTGTATTAATTAATATAGATGGAATAACAATATTCAATGTCTTAAACAGGCATGTAAAACATAAAACAAGCTTGACTCTTCTAGGTGATTATGGAGAATCTGCATAAAGAACAAACTTAAGGGTAAAGAAAATTGTACAATGGCCCAGGCAAAGAATCATTTTGAGATGTCAAGCAGTCAGAAAGACCTCTCATTAGAGAAAATAAAAAGCTTAGAAAATAAACTCTTACTCACAATTATTTCCAAATGCCTCCACAAAAAGTCTCACTGGATTGAGGCTGAAAATGTTATATGCTATAAGCAAAGAGTATTTGTTCACTGGGCTGAAGTTCATGAATGACTAACAAGATTGTGTGGTTAGTATGGACACAAATAAAATGCTGGAAAAATAGGTCTACTGCAAGTTCAGTGATACTGTAAGATGAGATAATTATGTCAAGTTTATAAATACAAATTGATAAAAGCATTATCTGAATTTCTTGAATAAGACTTTTCTCCTTTCTGAAAAAGCTAACGTTTTCCCCTCACTGATACACAGTTTCAGAAATGATGTTATATTATTTTGAAACTTCAACTGGCATAAAAGCAATATTCATTCCTACTTAATTTCCCCTTAAAAGTCTACTAGATAGATTTTATTGTTCCTGTTATATAGATGAGGAAACGAAAGTGTTATTTTAATCAACAGCTAGAGCATGTTCTTATGAAAACAATCATGTCATTTTCCTGCTTAAAATACTTTTAAAGGCTCTCCAATATCCTTGGGTACAGAAATTCTGTGTTAACTCATCAGCTTTTCATCACTGGGAATAAAACACCCAACAGAAACAACTTGGAAAAGAAAAGACTTATGGACCATCTGGGGCTGCCTGAGTCCTCAGAGCTGAGCTCCAGTCTTCCGAGCCCCTGCAGGGCCTCTCCTGGGGAGGTCTGGCCTAGAGCAGCTGGAGTCGCTGGCTCCGGCAGGGAGTTTGGACCATTCGACGCCATTTTGCAGCTTCCCTGGCAGAGGGTGACCATCTGGGGCTGCCTGAGTCCTCAGAGCTAAGCTGTGGTCTTCCCCACCACTGCAAGGCGTCTCATGGGGAGTTCGGGCCTAGAGCAGAGGGAGTCGCAGCTCCAGCAGGGAGTTTGGGCCCTTCGGCCCTATTTTACAGCTTCCCTGGCAGAGAGTGACCACCTGCCACTGACTGAGCCCCCAGCGAGGAGCTCAGACCTGCCTGGGCTCTCAAGCCCAGTGTCTACATCACTGAGCACAATTCTGTGCCCCACCCCAACTTGGTCTCGTGCCCAGGTCCACACCCTGGCCCGGAGTCTACCACCTTGCTGTATCTGATTGTCTATCAACACCAGGCTGCCTCTGCCCAGAAGCATTGATCATTCCCAACCTGGAGGTAGTGGGACACCAGCTTTCTTGGGTCACCGCTTGATCAAGCACCTCTCACACATCAGGTGAGTTACTAGAAATCTGCAGGGACACTTTAAGTCTTCACAGGGAAATCGCAATCCCTCTGATTTGCACTACTAGAGAGTAAGATACACGAGCAACATGAGAAAACACGGGAAGAAAGTGTCCCAAACAAACCTAGATGATCTATCAAGAGAACCCAAAGACAGCATGGTAGAAGGATTGACAGAAAGGGAGTTCAGAATGTTCATTTTTAAAATGATCCAAGAAGAGAATGACGTGACGAGAGAGCAGATTCAGGCTATGAATAATCAGCTAGTAGAGCAATTGCAGGAAGCAAAAAATCATTTCAATAAAGAGAAAAAAGCAAACAGAAACCCTTGAAGGAAACAAGGAAATGAAGGAAACAATAAACCAAGTTAAAAACTCAATAGAAAGCATAATTAATAGAATAGATCACTTGGAAGACAGAACCTCAGACAACGAAGACAAAATATTTAATCTTGAAAACAAAGTCGAACAGAGAAGATGGTTAGGAATCACGAACGAAACCTCCAAGAAATATGGGACATCATGAAAAGAACAAATTTAAGAGTTATTGGGATTGAGGAAGGCACAGAGATACAAACCAAGGGTATGAATAATCTGTTCAATGAAATAATATCAGAAAATTTCCCAAATATGATGAATGAGATGGAAAATCAATGACAAGAGGCTTACAGGACACCAAACACACAGAATTACAACAGATCCACACCAAGGCACATTATAATGAAAATACCTAACATACAAAACAAAGATAGAATTTTAAAGGCTGCGAGAGAAAAGCAGCAGATTACCTACAGGGGGAAACCAATACGGATATCAGCAGATTTCTCAGCCCAGACCCTAAAAGCAAGAAGGGACTGGAACAACAGATTTCAAGCTCTGAAAGAAAACGGATGCCAACCAAGAATCTTATACCCAGCAAAACTTACCTTCACATTTGATGATGAAATAAAATCCTTCCATGATAAACAAAAGCTTAAAGAATTCACAAAGAGAAAGCCTGCCCTACAGAACATTCTCAACAATGTATTTGAAGAGGAAGAAACGAAAAACAACAATCTCAGTCAACATGGGGAGGAATTACCCTAAAGAAAGAGTCAATCAAAGGAGAAACAAAGTTAAGCTAAA
>JAJEJO010004533.1:113285-148497 GCA_020662805.1 Glaucomys volans
CCCAGCTATCCCACTCCTTGGCCTATACCCAAAGGACTTGAAATCAGATTACTACAGTGATGCAGCCACATCAATGTTTATAGCTGCTCAATTCACAATAGCTAGGTTGTGGAACCAATCTAGATGCCCTTCAGTAGATGAATGGATAAAGAAACTGTGGTATATATACACAATTGAATATTATTCAGCCATAAACAAGAATAAAATTATGGCATTTGTAGGTAAATGGATGATGTTGGAGAATGTTATGCTAAGTGAAATCAGCCAATCCCAAAAATCCAAAGGCCGAATGGTCTCTCTGATAAATGAATGATGATGCATAATGTGGGGGGGAAGGGTGGCAAGAATGGAGGAAGGATAGATAGCCTAAAGGGAAGGGAGGGGTGGGGTCGGGGTGGGGAGGTAAGAATAATAACAGAATGAGTGACAGACATCATTGCCCTGTGTACATGTATGAATGCACCGATGGTGTGACTCTACTTTGTGTACAACCAGAGAAACAACAGCTGTACTCCATTTGTGCTCAATGAATCAATAAGCAAATAAAAAAAAGAAAAGACTTATTTTGGCTTACAATTTCAGACGTTTCAGTCCGTAGTTGACTGGCTTCATTTCTTTGGGCCTGAGGTGAGGCAGAACATCATGGTGGAAGGGCATGGCAGAGGAATGCTACTCAGATCATGGAGCCAGGAAGCAGAAAGAAAGAGGAAGGAACCAGAGACAAGATACAGTTCCAAGGGCACCCCGCCATGACCTACTTCTTCCAACCATGTCCCACCTGCCTGTAGGTTTTACCACTCACCACAGTCCATTCAGCTTTCAAAGGATTAATCCACTGATGAGGTCAGAGCCCTCATGATCCAATCACTTCCCCAAACCCCACCCCCGAACACTGCTGCTCTGGGGACCAGGCCTTCAACATACGAGCTTTCAGGAGACATTCCAGACTCAACCCGTAACAATCCCTCCTTAGCATACATATTATAATATCCGATATCCTTCATGATATAGTTTGATTATAAAAGCAACTTATTTGCATTTGTAAAAGTCAGGAAAACATAAAACAAACAGTGACCTATAATGCTACCTATAATGCTACCCCTGTCAAAATTCAGAGGAATGAATTTAAACTTTCTGCCCATTACAACTCCATAACTCCAACACATTTCAAATGTTAATGAGAGTGATTAAAAAAAAAAAGTCAAGATACATAACATAACCTTGGTTTTCTAAATAATGTGTGTGTGTGTGTGTGTGTGTGTGCACACTGCCTTTACCACAAACTTTGGCTACTTTAAAACTCATATTTCTCAGTACTAGGACACATGGTAAGACAACACAGCTTTCCCATTCCCACCCTACACACACTGATACACACTCAGCACACACCAGACACATCTATTGCTACAACCCCTATGACGACTGGTTTTTCACAGAATCACACTTGATAGAACAGACTGTGTCTTGCCTCTTTCATTCAATTATGTATCATAAATACTGTCTCCAGACTTGACATTTTTCAAAAGCATGAATTTTAATACCTGCCTGAAAATTCCATCATATACATATACAGCTAACTACTACTCTGTTGTTAGATAGTTAATACAGTTATATTTTATATGGTGGATGTTTTAGTCTATTCGAACTGTTATAATGAATACCAGACTGCATGGCATGCATACAAATTTATTCTTCACAGCTCTAAAGGCTTAGAGGTCCAAGATCAAGGTACTCCAAAATTGGAGTCTGGTGAGGGCCCATTTCTTGGTTCTCATATGGGACCTTCCTGCCAGTCCTCACATGGGTTAACAAATTAGTTTTCTAGAGTCTAATCCTGTTCCAACAGCACACCTCCTAATGTCATCACGTTGGAGCTTAGGGTTCAATGTATGAATTTTGGAGAGACACAGACCATAGCAACATCTTCATAAATTTGACTCTCTCTCAACACTACTTGAGGTCAAAGTCCTATGAATGAAACCCAGGTGTCAAAGAGCAGAGACATTGTTCAGGTTCCTAATAGACCCATTCAGGACTCTGAACAAAGCCACATCAATTTAAAATTCCATTAGTGATGTCTGAAAGTGTTCATGTCTCAACACCTCTCCCTACTTGTGGCCAGTATCTTAAAACTGTATGTGAAAATTAATCATAGAATATTAAAATTAAAATACATCCTTAACACTAAAATGTTCAGAAAGAAGCACACTTCCCTACTAACAATGGTGATGACTGACAAGAGTGCTATAAAGAGTAAGATGTAAGAAATAATGTCTCTATTTTAAAGGGGGGAAGCAGGAGAGGCGTGGCTGGGTTTGTATTTCAAAGGTATTGCTTTAATACAGTGCTGCTTAAAAAGAAAAAGTAAAAGATCTGCAAGATATATCAGTAGGTAAAAAAAAGAAAATGGAGAGAAATATCTGTAGATTAGACTCACGTTATAGAAAAAAATGGAAAAAACTGGAAATACATTTATAATTGCTTATACTTACATTTTAAAAAATCTTGATCATCATGTAAGAAATTAACAAAAAGGGACAGAGAAGTAGAAACTGGCAAGAGGAGACAAAATGGGAGCAAGTGTTTTACTTAAATTTTTTTGACATTATAAAATGTGCTAATATTCAAAAGATTGAATAAAAGTAATGCATTTTGAGAGACAGAGACAGACACATAGACTGGCAGTATCCTAGCTTCATGTGGAAAACAGCCAGAAGGGGAGTGGTCCATGGCACAGAGATGTTGTGTTTCCTTTACACTAAGTGCTCAGGTAGTACCACGAGGCACAACCTGAAGCCTTTTGTGAGCCATTGGTCTCCATGATTCCTTAAACTTACATGAAAAGCTAAATGAGTAAAAAGAAGAAATGGAAGAAAAAAAGAAAAAAACTAAGACCATAGAAGGTAGCTAATACTATAGCAAATCACACACTACACAAATGGAGAAATCTAACCTAGAGAAGGAAGTTTCCCAGTGGATGTTGGTGACCTTAGCATCAGGAAGGAATATGAGTCACACCATCACGGGTTGTTTTTAAGATCTGCAGAGGTGACTGTGGCCTAGAACATTGGGGCCCAGGCTTTCCAGGCAGAGACGGTTTAGAGCTCATGGCCTACAGGGTGGGTCCCAGGTAACAAAGGCTTCCCACACAGCAACAGGAAGCCACCAGGGGCACCTCATGTGCTGGGCATGATCCCAGAGTCCAAACAACAATACCATGCACAATCACTTCCTTCACATAGTGAGTTTTATTCTCTCCACTTTTCAGCTTTTCTTGAAATGTAATGCACCTTACAATCAATATTTTAAAAATCTGTTGAGCAAATGAAGGAGTAGTAAATTGTGGGACAACAGTCTCTGATTCATCTGTGTTAACTTATCCCTGGGTGTAAGGTACCTGTAACTCCCATGTTTGTTTTTATTTAAATATACTTATTAGCCAAGGCAGGCAATTGCTATTTACCCAGAAACCAATTTCCCTTCCTTAATAAAAGAAGTCTCCTTTGTTTAGGAGAGCAATGAGCTCAGCTACAAAAACTTGTTTACCCAAATGCTTTGGTAGCTAGAGGTGATCACATGATACAGTTTGGCCAAAGAGACATAAGGCAGATGGTCCTTGGGAAGGCTCCACTTCATGAATTAAAAGACAAAGTCCTGGGCTGAGGCTGCAGTTCAGTAGTAGAGTGCTTGCCCTACATATGTGAGGCACTGGGTTCAATTCTCAGCACCACATAAGATAAATAAAAAAAAAAAAAAAGAAAGATTTTGTGTTCATTAAAAATTAATTAATAAATAAAAGATAAAGTAGTACCCTTTTGCCTTTCAAAAAGTGGAGAAAATTTAGAGTACATTTACAATTGCTTATGCTATATTTTTTAAAGATTCTTGAAAGTCATGTAAGAACCTAACAAAAGGGTCAGAGAAATAGGAAGACACAGTACCTGGAGGTACAGAAACAATTTCATGAAGTGAAAACAAACACCAAGGTCAAGCAGAAAGCAAAAACCTGGGTCTGCGATGATATTTGCAGTTGCCACCCCGGTCTCTCCTTGCACACCCTACTCTGCACTTTTCTGCATCAGACAAATAAACCTCGACAAGGTAAGCCACTCTTCACCCAGTTTCCTAGTTTGCACCCAAGTGCAATTCCACCTGATAAAATTATTAACTGCTGCTTAAAATGTCTTTAGAAATATTGTATTATCAGGAAGGTTTCTAAATAAAAGCTATTACTACACAGCAGAGCCTAGAAACACAAGCTGTAAGACATAAATCAAATGTAAGTGGGTGAACAGTTGGATCAACTGAGGAATTTTTACTACTTTCTTCATAACGCAACAGCCAGGTTATTGGACCCCAAACAGGAAGATATTTACAAAAGGATGAAAGCTGCATTCACTTTACCATTTAAACATGTGCCATTGCATACCATACAGAGCAATTACAGGGAAAGGATACTGGCCAACCTCTCGGGTTGGACTAGGGGTGGGCAAAATATCACTCACTATTTTTGTATGGCCTGCAGTTGAAAATGACCTTTATATATTTAGACGGTTAGGAGAAAATCAAAATAATATTTCATGACATATAAAAGTTACATGAAATGCAAATTTTCATGCCAAAAATGAAGCATTTATTAGTGCCATAAATAAAGCAATACTCATTCATTTACATGTTGTCTATGGCTGCATTTGCCCTACAAGGGCAGAGCTGAGTAGTTGCAACAGAGAAAGTGTGGTCCCCAAACTCTAAACTAATTACTAAATATCCTGTGCAGGAAAAGTTCGTCTAACTGTTGGGTTGGATTTTAGATCTTCACTCTTAATTTATGGTTCAAAGTTCACGCTCTCAGTGAGCCTTCCCCTGCCCACCAGATTTTACATGTTAACCAGCCACTGCAGAGCCCTCTCCACCCTGCCAATGCTTTTTCACCATAGCATTTAGCATCGCACATACATGTCTGTCTGACCACCTTCCCCTACTAGAATATAAACTCCCTGAGGGCAGGGTTTTGTCTGTTTGGTCTACTGCTATATCAACAATGGCAGTAGGGACATGAAATACACACTTGTTAATGAATACACAAAATGTTCACAAGCACTTGAAGGACAGCAAGACATGGTGTTTGTGCTCTTTTCCTTGGGTCTCAGACAGCCCTCTCTCTAACCACTTTGCTAATGTTTTATTGCCTACATTTATTAATATTTTATTTACTTATCCATCTCCCTTTTTTTCTTTCCCTCACTTCTTCCTCCACAATGCCAGTTCTGGAAGCACAGGGACTGGCACACTTAGGTAGTCTTCAATAAATATTAACTGAATGGATGATTAAAGAATTATCACGTCAGCAAGGAACATCAGAAATTTCTAAGAGAAATTAAAGAAAAGCTATTCAAACTGACTTGGTAATTTAACTCAGGAGCAAATGTAACAGGTTTAGCCTAACAGAAATGTGGATCAAACACCAGTATTTCTCAATCCTCAAGCTGTATAATTTAAAAAGCGTGTGTCTAGGATTCTATATCTAAGTGTTAATAAATAAAATAATTCAGAAGAATCTCTAGATCCTGAAAGTTTTAAATACTTCACTTCTAACTTTGATGAGGTCTGAAGTTATAAAACTATTTGTTTAAACTCTATTAATTTTTAAAATTGCAAGAACATAATATAGTGCTCACTCAAACAATTTTAAATTAATACATTTGCAAACTGATGGCAATTTAGAATTAAGCAAAAATGTTGGTATTTCCCTGATTCTGCCTCCGATTGCTATCATAGGACTCTAACATCCTGAACCATTTCCCCCAAATTATTTCCAGGAGCTCTGAAACAAGCTCCTCAGATGTGCTTCAAGCAGTCTTGTTGGCCATGGCGCAGATAAACCTTTACCCTTTCAACTCTAGGATCTACAGAGGGCCCTAATGCCTCCATCCAAGCCCTCGTGAACCACCGCCATAGGCCCCTGGGCAGCTGTCCAGGCAGTGCTGCACAGCTTGCTGACATGGCATGGACACTCAATGACCCGTGGAAATCTTTGTGAAGATGCTGTAGCTTTCACTGGCAACCTCCTGGCCCCAAGAGTCTCTAGGGAGTAGATCAGAAGACAGGCTAAATAAATTACATTGTAATTGACTCAGACTTACCCCCTACTCTGTGGCAATGACCTCTAAGTAAACTTGCATGCCTTTACTCCCTCTTGGAGGATTAGTACTTTCCCAGGAGGCTGCCGGTTACTTATATAATTAGGCAGCCCCTGAAAATTCCTTCCAGAGACTTCCAGACATATCTCATCATGTTTAAATTCCGAGTGTGCACAGTTGAGGACCTTTGGATGCACTAGTAAATGAGGAGGCATAATCAATTTGAGTAAGATGGGTTTATTTTTTTAAAAATTGAGATTGAATATGAACAACTGTGGGGAAACAAGTTTAATTATAGACAAATGAGGTACAGATAGAGGGCAAAGAGGATAGAAGAAAGAAAGAGGAAGGAAGGAAAGAAGGAAGGAAGGAAGGGGGGGGGGGGATACAAACCCATGTTCTTTAGAGATAAGACTGTTTGGGTTATAATCAGGGTCCTGTCATTTAGGCAGTCTTAGAGAAATTACTTATCTTCTCTCCCAATCTCAGTTTCCAAATCCATGAAATGAAACCAGTAGCTTTCTTTTTTCAATACATCTAGTAGAGAATTAAATAAGAGCTAAACAGTAACAGACACTTGTTCAACTGTTCATTCAAACATTAGCTTTTCTTTCTTTGCCCTCCATGTGGCCTTCTGCAAAAAGTATAAAACGATGTCTATGCTTTCAAAGGCAACAGGTTTTTATTTCACCTACTTTCATACTTCAAATATACAGCTTCCTTTTTTATATGAGGTAGACATAAAGCTGATTAGGGCTTTTTATGTATCTCAAATGGAAAAAAAAAAGTCAAAAGGCAGAAAGAGGAAAGGGACAAGAAAGAGGGATGTTCTTAAATAGCAAAGGAGAGGCTGGACTGGACTAGGGAAGGTAGAGGGCCCCAAGACAACTCCTCCTTTCAACTAAAAAGGGAGGATGTGACAGCTCTTTTCCCTGTCAAAGACCCCAGGAACTTTTTAGCAATTGGGCAGATAACTCATAAATATGTGATTTCATGGACAATTCTTTAAATAACACCTGACTCTTAGACTCACTCAGTATGACCTACCTATACCACTCCTTGGTATCTACACAGAAGAATTAAAGTCATCTTATTATAGTGATACATGCATACCAATGTTTACCCGTAGCACAAGTCACAACAGCAAAGCCAAACTATGGAACCAGACTAAGTATCCACCAGCAGATGAATGGTTAAAGAAAATGTGGTATATATATACAATGGAGGTTTAATCAGCCATAAATAAAAACAAAATTATGGCATTTGCAGGAAAATGGATGGAACTAGAGATCATCATGTTAAGCAAAATAGGTCAAATGCAGAAGGTTAAATTTCCACATATTTTCTCCCATATGTGGAAGCTAAAGAGGAAAAAGGAAAACAGGTGGGGGTAGATCTCACGAAAATCAAAGGGAGGTCAGTAGGGGAAAGGGATCAAGGGGTAGGGATGGGAAGAGTACTGGGGAGTGATATTGGCCAAATTATATTGTTAAATTATGTGCGTTTACAAGTATGTGACAACAAATCCCACCAATATGTACAACTATAATGCACCAATTTAAAAAAATGTGGGGGAAAAAATAAAAAAGAATACAAATGGCAGGAAGTACCATGGCAGACACTGCACAAGTCACTCCAAAGCCATTCCCTACCTCTCCTGTGAGGGCTGAAAAAAACAAAGTTCTAGTTTCCCCACCACCCTTCTGTTTGTCATAGCCACAAGACACAGATCAGGCCAGCGAGGTGTGAACCTAAGTCTGCTCTGCCCTCCTGGTGCAGCAAACAAATTAAGATGCCTGGGCCTTTGGCCCTGTCCCTCCTGTTCTTTTTCCTTGGAACCCAGGTGTAAGACCTAGAGATGGGGGGCAGGAGGGCAGTCTTTCCCTCTTGAGGGAACAAGGATCAGGTAAAGGATAAGAGAATCCCACTAATGCAGGCCCTGAATGAGGTTTAGCCTCCAGACTTCCCAGGAGACACCATAATACCTCTGTTTAAGCTCAAATTGGTCAGGTTCTGTGTTACCTGCACACATTCCTAATTGAGCCACTCACCGATGTTTCATTGTTGGGGAGGATAGCAGACGCATAGAATAAGCCCTAACAAGCCATCAGCTGTCAACATTCCAACAATGCTTAAAAATGAGATTACACGTGCCTCTAGTTTCTATTTCAGTTTATCTTACTAGAAAGAAAATACCAGGTTGTTAAGTTAAAGATGACAAAGAGGCTGTCTTGCAAGAAATTGAAACTTGGATTTTAGAGAATCAGAATGTCAGAAAGATGGATTATAAAACACAGGGCAATTTTTGAAAGAACCATTATTGTATGCTATAAATTAAAACAGTACAATTTTAATGATGCAAAGGCTGTGTTTTCCATCTACGTATCATTAGCACAGTTCTTAATACTTAGTAGACACTCATATTTCTATTAAACAAATAAATATTAATGAGCTTGATTGCATAAATAACCTTAACATGTTTTTCTTTTTAACCAGTCAACATTTTTGGTCCTATTTTCTTGAACAACTTGTACTGATTTCTTTTCTCCATGTTTATAATGCTAGATCATCATTTTAATTTGAGAAGTTTTAACTTTAAAAAAAATCCCATCATCCGAAAGTACTTATTTTCCATACTACCTTCCAGGTACTCAGCATTTAGAAATACACCTTACTAAGTTTCCATTAACAACACATGTGTTTGAGGTAAAGATGTTTTGGTTGCATTACAAAATTTTCTGTTTCTATAATCTTCATAGCTATCATAGTCCATGCAAAGAAATTCTATTGAGTACTTAACACTACTATTTAAAACATTATGCTAACATTGGAAATTCATTGTTTTTAAGATTTCGTTCTTTCATATAAAAAACAAGTGTTCCAAATTTGCTGACTTTTTTCGTGATAACGAATGGTTGTCAGGGTAAGCTACCAAGCAGTTATTAAAACACACACAGATGCCGGGTGTGGTGGCACACATCTATAATCAGGAGGCTAAGGCAAAAGGATAACAAGTTCAAGGGGATAGCATAAGCAACTCAGCAAGACCCTGTCTCAAAAAATAAAAAGGGCTGGGGATGTAGTTCAGTGGCAGAGCACCCCGGGTTCAATCTCCAGCACCTTTAAGAAATGTGTAATACTGCTCTTTTGTTACTAAAAATAACACTATCAACTATAAAAACTGTCACTAAGAATACCTAGACAGATTTTTCTAGTTTCCTAAAAGTCTTTCAAATGAAAGCTTTAATGAGGTTTTTAAATGTAAAAATGTACCATCTTTCAGTTGATTTTCTGGAATAACAAATGGATATTTGAGAATACAATATGATTTTAAGTATCAAAATTTTAACATTTTTATATGACTAGAATGGAATCAGAAAATGATTACCATTGTTCTTTAATTCTAATGACATTCATCCTTCATTCACATCTACATGTTTTGTGGATTTTCTTTTTTAGTAATGACAACTATTAAAAGCAAATCTTCAAAGTATAATATTCATCATTAGCTCACATTGTTCTCACTAGAAAAAACTGGTGAGGGAAAAAATGAAATTAAAGATAATGTTAACTATCTCATCCTTTAATTGCTATTTTGTGAACATTTTATAATGTACATAGTTCATTAGCTTAGCAATATATGCACTGAATTTATTTAAAAGTACATTTTATAAATTACTATTTCATAAAACCAGTAAAAACAGAAGAAAAAACCTCACATTATATTTTCTAAAAGTACGGCTTGTGTCCCCATATTGTTTGCTTACAAACATTCTAGCACATCTATGATGAGAAAAGTATCAAAATAAAAGTATTAGAAAATTAAAATTTCAGTGTAAATATAGAAGTATACCATGTAGAAGTATACTAAGTATACTACGTAGAGAAGTATACTTTAAATCCCCAGTACCATTATAGACAGACAGACAGGTACTATGACTGCTAACATATATGAGACATGCTAATAACCTACAGGCAGAAAGGACAAGAATGTAGTGCATACTGACACACTTGATTCAGGCAAAATGAAGACATAAACCCTCAAAAAATCCTTCAGAATCTTTTTTCCCTTCATACTGATACTTTTACCCTTGGTGATATCACATACTCCCACAACTTTAGCTGTCACTTCTATGAAGATATATCTAAAATCTGCATCTTGAAACTGGCCTCTTTCACAAAGGCCAAAACCACAGCTCCAATGCCTTTCTGAAAATTTATGTTTAAAAGTCATCATTACCCTAGGTACATGTATGATTAACAAGAATGATATGAATGTACATCATGCACAACCAATGAAAATTTGCACCCCATATGTGTACAATGAATCAAAATGTACTCTGTAAAAATAAAAATAAAAAAAAACTTGAAAACTAAAAAAATAAAAAATAAATAAATAAATAAATAAAAGTCCCATCACCACCTTAATTTCACTGGTAAAAGAGAACACCCAAAACCCTTGTTATCACAAATCAACCCATCCATCTGCCTCTTCCTCCTCACCCTTCTGTTTCTATTATCAAAAACACCACCACTTTGTTGGCCACTCAGCATGACAACAGAACTGCCTACAAGTACAAAACCTAACACTGCTACAAAAATAACCCACGGAGGATGAAAAGCCACACACACACACACACACACACACACACACACCCCATGTCAATATGGCAGCAGTAATGCAGGGATGGTCTAGAGAAGGTGGGAGGTTAGTGTGACTGGTATTGGCATGATGCTGAGGTCTGTGAGGGGCCTGGCTGGTCTGTGAACAGGTGGCCCTGTGATCTGAAAACGGTGTGGCCTGATCCTCAGCTTCTGGCTTGCAGTTACATTCTAGTCATGAACCCTGCTAGTCCAAAACAGTCAGAAAAGGATGCACCTTTGTCCCCTTGGGCAAGTTACTTATTCTGCCAAAGCCTTGGTCTCTTCATATATGAAATATAGGTAGCAATTCAACTCAAGAGAGTGGCAATGACAAGTAAATCGCAACAGGCTTATAGAGCTCTCAGTGGAGCACCCAGCATGTCAAAAGAGTTCACCAGACATTACTTCTTATGTTATAGTTTTTATTCTAAGGCCACAAACCTCATGAACTACTCTCTTCTTCAGCAAGTGGAATCCATGCTACTCACTGGCGACATCAATACAGCTCCATGGATGCTTGGCTTCTCCTCCATTCATCTATTGATTCACTCATTTGTTCACTTCACAAGTGTATTCTAGCAAGTGCCCGGCACTGGTCAAGGCATGAGGTGGGTATACAACTGCCTCTGCTTTGTTTCAGTGCACCTCCAAGAGAGCTATGAGTTACAACTGGGAGTCAGTTTTCAAGCAACGATAGTACCTAAACTAGAAAACCATATTTAAACAGAGGATCCACCCTCTGGGAGAATATGCTTTGGTAAGAACCAGTTTCCTTTTTAAATATGAGCACAGTGTTATCTAGGAGAACATGTTCTTTGAGATTTTTTACGTTCCACCCAGGCTTATGCTAACCAGCCATACTCCCAATCCCAACCCGGGCAGTAGGTTAAAGCAGAATGGAAGTGATCAGGACAGAAACAAGGGGCTTCTCATGTGTAGATCTAATCACCTTGTAGAACATGGTCCATGTTCAAATGCCATCCAATATATTTTCTCTGGGGTTGTCTGAAAAAACAGATTCTAGATGGAGGACTGAGTGAACAAGATTTAAGTACATGACAGAAAATTCAGAAGACCTTAGTGATAATACCACCAACCACTCATCTGCCCAACCTAGAAATCTGGATTTCACCTTGGTTCTCCCTGATGACACAAAAACCAGTAAGTCATGGGTTTTCTGTATTTAAAACTCTCCTATCCACATTTCTCCATCTTTACTGGCTAAAATGAGTTATTTTTAAAACATCAACTGGATGATTTCACAGCTCTGTTTAAAAACCTTTCAATAACTTCCCAGCATCTTTAAGCTCAGGATAAACATCGAGGACCAGCAGTAGTAAGAACCACCCAGCTCTCCAGCTTCACATCACCCTCCTCCCAGTCACCTGGAAACAGTATTTCTTGACCCATAAGTACATCTGGGTTCACCTGAAGGACTTAAAAACAGATTACAGGAGAGTATCCCCTAGAATTTCTGATTCAGTAGGATTAAGGTGGGACTCAAGAAGTTGCATTTTATATTTTTAAATAATGGAACATTGTTTGGTGATAAAAATAAATGAAGTATTGAGACATGCTGTAACATGGATAAACCCGAAAACATAATGCTAAGTGAAAGAAGCCAGCCACAATGGACCACATACTGTATGTTTCCATTGACATAAGATGTCCAGACCAAGTGAATCTAGAGTAGACTAGTGCCCACTTAGGGCTGAAGAGAAGAGCATGGGAAGACTTGGGTATGATGGCTAAGGGTAGTTTTGAGATTTCTTTGTAGGGTAACAAAAAAGTTATTAAAAAATGGTTTAACATTACAGAGTAATGTTCTAACTCTAAATGTACTGAAAGTCAATGAATTATACACTTTAAAAATGTGAAGTATATGGTATGTTGATTGTATCTCAATAGAGCTGTTTTTAAAAGTCCATAATTTGCATTTCTTATAAGTTCCCAGGTAATTCACATATTAAAGGGCTACTGCCCTAAAAACACTACCCAGGTCTCCCCTCATTTGCTCAATTATTCCGTTCTTCCTGCATCAGACATAAAGTGATCAAAAGTCCATGAAATCTCTTCCCAGTCCATCCGCCCTCATCTAGCTAACTCAATGTGCTTACTTATGGCCTCAGGCTTACCAGCCCCTCTCAACTAAATCCTGACAAAAGCACCCAGGTTAGGTAAGGTCTTTCCTTTGTACACGTTTTTACTGTGCTCTTAATTCTTTCTTGTAACACTAATTACATTTTTAATGAATTAAGTAATAGGTTCATCAAGTTTTAATTCTTCTACTACAATGTGAACCAGGTAAGATAAAAGGAATGTCTGTCCTTTTTTCAGATGAATCACAAGGACAAGCCATGACAGATTCTCAGTAGATGCCAGCACCAAAAATGAATGGAAGTAAAGTGAGCTTTAACACCATGGCCCTTAAGCAGGCTAACAACAGATTCTCAACCCTGTGCCACAACGGACATACTGTCAAACAAAGCCCCATACAAATTCCATCCACTTATTCACTGAAAAGAACTGGGGGATTCGCTTGATTTTTAATAAAAATATATCACTGTGTGATCATACCAACCAAGTATTCTTACCTTTTTTTTTTCAAAAGGCAAGTTTCTTTTTCCACTAAGAACGCTCACTTTTCACAAAGTGAATAAAACACAAATTTTAAGCCACAGAAATTCCTATCAACCATGTTAAAAATAAGTAGCAGTTGAAGTTTTTTTTTTAATTTTGAAGATCAGTGAAAGCATTATTCCTTCTTTCATACACTGTGGTTAAGTTTAAAGTTCTCCCTCACTGTTCACCTACACCCTGACAAGGAGATCCTGCTGCTCCTCCACTAAGAGTCTATTTCTCCACCCCTACAGTCTGGATTGTCCTGTGACTTTCTTTCATCAATGGGGTATTCACAAGTCTGATGTGAGCAGAGTCCTGTAAATCACTTAGGGCTTGCACGATTACTGCAATAAGGACTGTGAGACTACCACCAAGTGAAGAAGCCTGACCTAGCCAGCTGGACAATAAGCATACATGGCTCAGTCACCCCTGTCATCCTGGCCAACGGTCAGATCTCCCTCCCCAACTTGCAGCTGCTACCCTGCATGCTTTCCAAATCTTTGTTGATTTCATATCTATTCTTTCTTATCTCATTTGCTCTTCTGCATATGCCATCTCTATGCCACCTCTTTCCTGATAGGACCCAAATAATATACCATTCCTCTTTATTCTACATCGATGAATATCTTGAAGTTTCATTTACACATCATTTGGTTAGCCTAAAACCTTCCAGGGCCCTCTGACTATAGAATAAAGTTCTCACTCTGAGTCCAGCATTTGAGGCTTATCACAACGAAGTTCCAACCAATTTGTCCAACTAATTCCCTCCCATCTCTCCGTTCCCTATACTTACTTCCTCACAACAGTGACTGTGCTCTGGAAATCTTCATTGGTTTTCTCCATTTGCCTTGCCTCAAATGCCCTCTTGCCTTCTTAAGCCCTGCTCTCCCTACAAGGCCCAACTTAGAGCCTACCTCTCACATAATACCACCCCAGTCCAGGATATTCTTTACTTACTTCCTATCAACTACCAAAGAATACGCTACCTATATTCATTCTGCTACTGTCTAAGAGCTACTGGGTCTTACAAGTAATTTTAAATTCTAGACAGGAGGTAGTATGTGCTATGCCTCTTTAATTTTAAGGTAATTTGCACAGTGCCTCTGTAGATGATGAAATTGCAGAAACAGTGGATGTGAAGTTGCCAATGCCTTGCCCATGCTCCTGAAATCATTCATTCATCCCACACCTATTTAATGACCTAACAACCTACTTACTTGACAAGATAATACAACAGATACAGAGAGGTTAGTAAAGTAATATGCCACAAACAATTCAGTATGCAGGTAGTAGCTGTCAAAACTGGACCCCAGATCTTCTAAGAAGCAATCCAACATCTACTTCCCCATTCTTATGAATGGTTTGAATTTCATACATTTCATGACAAATGAAAATACAAAGCCTAAAGTTTCACATATTACTTCAAGCAATTAATTTTGAGAGAATAGGAAGAATATTCAAAATTTAAGCACTCTAAGAAATAACACATGGCATCATTTGTCAGAGTTACCAAAAACACAAAAAACAAAACAAAAACAAAACCAGTAGGAGTGGGGGGAAAAAATCACCTCATAAGCACTTCAGATTGAAATGATCAGACATAAAACATATATGTTTGATTTGGTCAATGAAATCCATCCCATATTTATGGACTGATAGTATCAACATTATTAAATTCCAAACTACCCAAAGAAACCAACAGATTTAATGCTTTAATGCAATACTTACCAAAATACCAACAACATTCTTGTCTAGAATGGAACTAGAAAAAACAATCCTAAAATTTGCATGGAACCACAAAAACAAAAACAAAAAAACAATAGCCAAACCCATCTTAGGTAAAAAGAATAAAGCAGGAAGCATCATACTATCTGTCTTCAAAATATACAACAAAGACGTAGTCATCAAAACAGCATGGTTTGGGCAAAGAAACAGACACAGACCAGTGGAACAGAATAAAGTCTGTTGTATCTATAGCTAACTGATTCTTCAAAACAGGTGCTAAGAACATGCTCTAGAGAAAATGTCTTCAATAAATGGTGCTGGGGAAACTGAACACCCATTTAAAGAATGAAACTAAACTACATGGCTCACTGTATACAAAAATCAATTCCAAATGGATTAAAGACCTGAAGTACTGAAACTATACAACCACCAGAAGACAATGTAGGGGGAATGCCTTAGGATATCAAAATGGGAAAGGATATTTTATAAAAGTCCCCCAAAGCATAGAAAACAAAATAGACAAATGGGATCACAAACTAAAAAGTTTCTACAAATCAATCCAGGTGCAACAGTGCACGCCTATAATCCCAGCAGCTTGGGAGGCTGAGGCAGGAGGGTCACAAGTTCAAAGCCAGCCTCAACAAAAGCGAGTCACTAAGCAACTCAGTGAGACACTGTCTCTAAATAAATACAGAATAGGGCTGGGGATGTGGCTCAGTGCTCAAGTGCCCCTGGGTTCAATGCCCAGTAGCATCCCCCAAAAAAACAGTTGCTACAAATCAAACTAAGAAACTTCTGCATAGCAAAAGAAATAATCAACAGAATGGGAGAAAACATATTTGAACTATATATATGACAGGGGTTAATATCTAGAAAACATGAGGAACTCAAATAATTCTAAAGCAAAAAAAAAAACTACAAATAATCTGATTTAAAACAGGCAATAAACATTAAAAGATTATTTCTCAAAATAAATACACAAATGGCCACCAGATAAATGAAAAAATGCTCAACAATCATTGAAAAAATCCAAATCAAAACCACAATGAGATAGATATCTCAATCAGTATCACTCTGATACCAAAACCAGACAAAGACACATCTAGAAAAGAAAACTTTAGGCCAATATCTCGAATGAATATAGATGCTAAAATCCTCAACAAAATTCTGGCAAATCACTTACAAAGACATATTAAGAAGATAGTGCACCCCGATCAAGTGGGGTTTATCCCAGGTATGTAAGGTTGGTTCAACATCTGGAAATCAATAAATGTAATTCATCACATCAATAGATTTAAGGTTAAGAATCATATGATTATTTCGATAGATGCTGAGAAAGCATTTGACAAAATATAACACCCCTCCATGCTCAAAATACTAGAAAAAATAGGGATGGTAGGAACATACCTGAACAATGTAAAGGCTATTTATGCTAAGCCCACTGCCAACATCGTTCTTAACGGAGAAAAACTAAAAGCATTCCCTTTAAAAACTGGAACAAGACAGGGATGCCCACTGTTACCACCTCTATTCAACATTGTGCTGGAAATGCTAGCTAGAGCAATTAGACAGACCACAGAAATTAAAGGTATACGAATAGGAAAAGAAGAACTCAAGCTGTCACTATTTGCTGATGACGTGATCCTATATTTAGAGGATCCAAAAAACTCCACCAGGAAACTTTTAGACCTAATTAATGAATTTAGCAAAATAGCAGGATATAAAATAAACACACATAAATCAAATGCATTTATCTACATAAGCAATGAATCATCTGAAAGTGAATTGAGGAAAACAACTCCATTTGAAATAGCCTCAAATAAAATAAAATATTTGGGAATCAATCTAACAAAAGAGGTGAAAAACCTCTATAACGAGAACTACAGAACATTAAAGAAAGAAATTGAGGAAGACCTTAGAAGATGGAAGGATCTTCCATGTTCTTGGATAGGCAGAATCAATATAATCAAAATGGCCATACTTCCAAAGATGCTATACAAATTTAATGCAATTCCAATAAAAATTCCTATGACATTCCTCATAGAAATAGAAAAAGCAATCATGAAATTCATATGGAAGAACAAAAGACCCAAAATAGCCAAAACAATCCTGGGCAAGAAGAATGACGCAGGAGGTATCACAATACCAGACCTTAAACTCTACTATAGAGCAATAGTGATAAAAACAGCATGGTATTAGCACCAAAATAGACAGATAGACCAATGGTACAGAATAGAGGACCCAGAGACAAACCCACGTAAGTACAGTTATCTCATACTAGACAAAGGTGCCAAAAACATACAGTGGAGAAAAGATAGCCTCTTCAACAAATGGTTCTGGCAAAACTAGAAATCCATATGCAATAAAATGAAATTAAACCCATATCTCTCACCCTGTACAAAACTCAACTCAAAATCGATCAAGGATCTAGGAATTAGACCTGAGACTCTTCACCAAATAGAAGAAATAGTAGGCCTAAATCTTCTTCATATTGGCTTAGGACCAGACTTTCTCAACATGACCACCAGAGTGCAAGAAATAAAAGCAAGAATCAATAAATGGGATGGATTCAAACTAAAGAGCTTTTTCTCAGCAAAAGAAACAATCAAGAATATGAAAAGAGCACCTACAGAGTGGGAAAAAAATCTTTTCCACACACACTTCAGACAGAGCACTGATCTTCAAAATTTATAAAGAACTTACAAAACTGTACACCAAAAATGCAAAGAGCCCAATCAATAAATGGGCTAAAGAACTGGGTAGACACTTCACAGAAGAGGATATACAGGCTATTAACAAATATATGAAAAAGTGCTCATCATCTCTAATAATTTAAGAAATGCAAATTAAAACTACCCTAAGATTTCATCTAACTCCAATTAGAATGGCTATTATCAGGAATACAGGCAATAACAAGTGTTGGCATTTATGTGGGAAAAAAGGCACACTCATACATTGCTGGTGGAGTTGCAAATTGGTGCAGCCACTCTGGAAAGCAGTATGGAGATTCCTCAAAAAACTTGGACTCGATCCACCATTTGACCCAGCTATCCCACTCCTCGGTTTATACCCAAAGGTCTTAAAATCAGCAAAGTATAGGGATGCAGTCACATCTATGTTCATAGTTGCTCAATTCACAATAGCTAGATTGTGGAACCAACCTAGATGCCCTTCAATTGAAGAATGGATAAAGAAACTGTGGTATTTATACACAATGGAATATTACTCAGCCATAAAGAAGAATAAAACTATGGCATTTGCTGGTAAATGGGTGGAGTAGGAGAATATCATGCTAGGTGAAATAAGCCAAGCTCAAAAAACCAAAGGCTGAATGTTTTCTCTGATCAGTGGGTGCTGATACATAATGGGGGGGAGAGGGGAGACGGGAGCAGGGGTTATGGGGGGGATAGGAAAGAATGGAGGAAGTATGGATGATGTGGAGGAAATTGGGATGGGAGGGGATGGGGGAAGGAAAAATAGTAGACTGAGACAGACAGTATTACCCTATGTGTATGTAAGATTATATGAACTGTGTGAACAAAAAATAAAGAAAAAGAAAAAGAAAAAAAAGAGAAAAGAAGAGATAGATATCTCTCATTCCAGTTACAATAGCTATTTTCAAAATGAAAAGATAACAAGTGCTAACAAAGATGTGGAAAATCAGTAACGCTTAAACAATGAGATGGGAATGTAAATTAGTACATCATTATGGAAAACAAAATGGAGGTTCCTCCCAAAATTACAATAGAATGACCATATGATCCAACAGTGCCACTACTGGGTACATATCCAAAGGAAACTAAATCAGTGTGTCAGAGAGACATCTGCACGCCCATGTTTACTGCAGCACTATTCACAACAGTAAGAAATGGTAACCACCTAAGTGTCCATGAACTGACAAATGAATAAAGAAAATGTGGTACACAATGAAACACTATTCAGCCATAAAAAAGAATGCAATCCTGTTTTTTGCTACAACATGGATGAAACTAGAGCTCATTTTGTTAAGTCATAATCCATGCACAGAAAGATAAATACCACACAATCTCCCTTGTACATGCAATCTAAAAAGTTGGTCACACAGAAATTGAGAGTAGAAGGGTAGTTACCACACTAGGGAGATAAGTGAGAAGGGAAGAATGGAGAAAGTTTATAGTTGGATGGGAGGAACAAGTTCTGGTGTTATATTACACAGTGGTGATTATAGACAATGATAATGTACTATGTGTTAAAAAAAAAAAAGATTCAGAATTTTTTCACCACATGTAAAGGACAAATACTCAAGGGCTTGGTTGCAGCTCAGTGGTAGAGCACTTGCCCAGCACGTGTGAGTTGTTGGGTTTAATCCTTAGCACCACATAAAAATAAATAAATAAAATAAAAGTATTGTGTCCATCTAAAATGAAAAAATTATTTTATAAAAAAGGATAAACACTTAGGGAAACAGGTTTATCCTGAACATTTCACAGTGTTTACATGTACTGAAACATTACATGGTACTCCATAAATATGTACAACTTTTATGGGTCAATAAATGAATATATTTTAAAAATAACAATAACAAATAAAGTCCCTGTGAACTTTATCATCTGGGTGATCTGTTGCTGTTTCTATTAATATTTTTCTCTTGATTATGAGCCACACATTCTTGTTTCTTATGTCTAGAAGGCTTTTATTGTATCCTAAACACTGAAGATGATATCACATAAACCTTTAAGTCACTATTATCTTAAGGTGTTTTATGTTTCTGTTTTAAGCACCACTGAATCTAGGTAATACCTAATGTAATATGTATATTGGGTTTGTTTCTTAAGTATTCATCCTATATATTGAGGTGTGCGCCCACTGACTTCCAATATAAAACTTGGCTATCTATCTCTGCAGAAAATTGGATTTTGTTCCATCAGACAATTAAAATTAGTGGAGGATATGTCTTGGGGAGGGCGAGAAAAGAGAGAAAGAGAGAGAAAGGAAGAGAGAAAGAAAGGAAGAAAGAGAATCAGAGAAAGAAAGAGAGAGAGAGAGAGAGAGAAAGAAAGAAAGAAAGAAAGAAAGAAAGAAAGAAAGAAAGAAAGAAAGAAAGAAAGAAAAGGAAAGAAGGAGGAAAAGGAAAGGAGGTAGGTGAGTAGGTGCCAGATGGAGTCTCAGCAAACTCAAGCTCTCTAAAGATCCTAAAGCAGATGTGGGCACAGGCCCATGGCTACAGGCTAAGCAGTCAGGCACCCCAATCTCACAGCACCGCTAATTCACTGGTCAACTAAGCAGAGATGCACAGATCCACTCACACCACTACAGAAACAATGCCAAGGGCACAGATCTTTTCCTACTCTAAGAGAAGGCAAATGAACCGAAATGCATTTTCCCTTATTTATTTAAGGGACAGCTATAAGAAACATCAAATAATCACAAAAAATGCTTTGTGCCAGATATTAAAAAGTGTTTACAATCTCAAAAGGCAAGGACATACATAATTTGACACATGAGGTCCTAAATGCATAAATTACAACATCAAATGGGTCATTATCAATTCAGGATTATAGCTCAAGGGCAAGCAACAAGAAAATGCTTCTAAATAGAAATATTCAGATGACTGGCAGACTAAAACCACAGAGACAGACTAATTAAAATTAACATACTCCTAAAAGTCACTCCCATCTCCACAACAGCTACTGCCTGCTCCTTCCTTACTCCTAGGCCCTTTCTCCTCTGCTTGGAGGTTTTCCAGACACTTTTTCATCCTAAAAATATATATTGAATACCAGGCCCAAGATGTGTCCGGCACTTAGAAGATCTCAGAAACCACTCGGACTTCATGCTCCACCTGGACCATAACTAGCCTATCTTATTTCCCTACTGTGCACCTGACATTCAGCATGGTCACAGCCTCTCTCAGTCTCAGTGACAAAGGACTAGTTGGTAGTGTTCCTGTTTAAACATTCCAAAAATATTTTTATAAAACAAGAAAAAGAATCTCTAAAAATACAAAATAATACAGATACACAAAATAGAAGTCTTTTGCAGTTGATAGACATAAAATTACTCCATACAGTTGCTATAAGGGTTTCCAAGTGGGCTGGGGATACAGCTCAGTAGGTAGAGTGCTTGCCTGTCAAGCACAAGGACCTGGGTTCAATCCCCAGCACCGCAAAAAAAAAAAAAAAAAAAAAGAGTTTCCAAGTAATTATCTACAATTGACATCTTACAGTTTCATCCATAGACCACATTTTGAGTTGCACTCCTCTAGATATTCTTTTGGATCTTCCCTTGAATGGTTCTTCTCAACTAATGTAACTTCCATATCACTCACCCATCCTATCCAAGTTCTATTTATTCTCCAAGGCTCAGACTGTACTCAACTGTGCTCTAGGAAGCAATCCCAATGGTTCTCAACTGGGAGTGATTTTGCTCTCCCAGGAGATACTTGGCAATATCTACATTTTTGATGATTGCCACGACTCCTCCTGTACCTGGTGGGCAGAAGCAATGCTGCTAAACATCATATGATACACAAGGTAACCCTTCACAGGAATTACCTAGTTCAAAATGTCAATAGTGATAAGGCTAGCCTGGCAGAGTCATACACACCTGTAATCCCAGCAAATTGGGAGGCTGAGGCAGGAGGATCACAAGTTCAAGGCCAGCCAGGGAAACTTAGCAAGACCCATCTCAATATGAAAAAAAATAATAATAACAGAAGTGAGGACTGGGATTGTGGCTCAGTGGTAAAGTGCTTACCTAGCACATGTGAGGCACTGGGTTCAAATCGCAGCACCACAGAAAAAAATAAACAAAGATTGTGTCCTTCTATAACTAATAAAAATATTTTTTTAAGTGGTAGAATACCCTGAGTTAAAGGTTCAGTATTCTCCTGACATACACAATACTGCTAACCACTGCCCTCAAGGATCATATCCTTCATCAATGCCTATTTTGTCTATGTGTGTATAGATAGATAGATAGATAGATAGATAGATAGATAGATCGATCAATCTCCATGGTCACCAGGAACCTAGCATTTAATGAGAGACAATATCACACTGTTTAATAACAATTGTGGTCAGGCATAGTGGTGCACACCTGTAATCCCAGTTACTTGGAAGGCGGAGGCAGAAGGCTCACAAATTCAAGACCAGCCTGAGCAACTTAGCAAAACTGTCTCAAAATAAAAATATATAAATAAATAGAACTAGGGATGTAGCTCAGTGGTAGAGTTCCCCTGCATTTAATCCCTAGTATCAAAAATGTAGAAAACAAAATAATATTCATATAGGTCTGTGCCTCATTCCCCAACTCAGCCATAAATTCCTCTGGAAGATAAAAACAACATGAGCATCCCATCGGGATCCCTATGGTTCTCAGTAGTAGTGTGGTTTTGGAGGAGCTGCTCATCACATACCAGCAGATGATTACCTCCTTTCCCACCTGTGATGCAATGTAGTGGCTCTAACTAGTTTTTCCATCAACGCCTATATTAACAATCTACTTTTAGTCAATGCCTTTTTAAAAACGTGCATTACTTGGTGATGTGAAACCATAATAAAACATTAGCAGAAACATGAAATGAAAGATACGGGTGTTGGATTTTATTGTTTTTACGTTTTCTGTGAAGATTACACATTTATTTCCTAAAGAAAAAAGTCAAGTGTAAAATACGAATTTACAATGCCTCTATTTGGCAAGATTCTCTCTCAAAATTATATACAACTCCTCATACATGTGTTTCCTGTTAATTAGAGGATACTCTGTAGAAGAGCTGTTCCAGCAAAACTTGCTATAATAGTCAAAATCCCTGCAGTAAGGAGGAAATCCTGCTGAGCACAGTATTTTCCATGGACACGAATTACAGGACTTCAGCCAAAGGCGGTGCCTTTATCAATGTCCAGAGGTGGTGATCCGCAAACTGTGTTTGGGAATATGTCGTTCCCCTTTCTGTATCAGTCAGACCTCAACTGTATGAAAAGTGACTCCAGAGGTGAGTTAATAACTATTTCTATTTACATCTGAAAAACAATTTGAGGAACAGCAGATTGTTTTTAATTATACTTTATATAATGTGTGATTACATAACTGGTTCACATTTCCAAAGCAGGCAAAAGATGATACACTTTAGACAAAGTCTAAAATGCAGGCTCTTACCTGCATTCTATGGCCCTGTCTCCTGTCTTGGGTTGCCTATATCACCAGTTTGTTCTTCCTCCTTAAGCTACTCTGCAATGCCAGTGTGTCCTGTCCACAAAAATTACAACTAGCTAACTTTAGCTGAACACTCAGGGTTGTTTCCAACCTTATCAAATGCAGCTGGGATCCTTCATGTCTTTCTCAGATCTCTATGGACACTTGCCCTTCTCGCAGATGACCCTAACTCCTGCATTCCAGACAAGATAACCTACAACTTGAAGAGTGCTTCCAAATTCTGTTCTCTACCTCAAATTTCTCTGTTATCATCAGCCATGTAGTTCTCCACTCCACCTTGACCCAAAAGAAAAAGTGGAGAAATTAAAACTAACAAAGGAAAGAAAGAGGATGAATGAATAAGAGGCAGCAGAAAGAAAAAATAAAATCTCTTCAAAAGACTGAGACCGTTCTCTCAACTGCTGTTTACAAGACCTGTGACACGCTAAATGCTGCCCAGGAAATAAAGGAACACAGGTGACAAAATAAGGCCTCTAATTTGATACAGTGCATACTCATAGGGCTTGCCAATAAGTGACTTCAATGTGAAACTGGCTCTAATACAGGCCATCCTGTAGGGCCAGGCCAGCCAGAGGTAGGTACCCTGCAGGGAAGGTGCATGGGGGACAGCAAAGCTGCAGTGATGTGTGAGCAAAGAACAAAAGTACAGCACCAGAAATGTCAAGAGGAGAAGCACAGACTGAACAGCTCCAAGGACAGGAAGAATGTGGAAGGTATTACACAGAAGGTAGAAAGAGGGAATGGAAGGAGAAAAAGGAGTTGCAACATGAGGGGCAGAGTTAGGAGCAAATGACTACCTTCTCCTGGAACCAGAGGTGGAGGCTTTCTGTACAGTGGAAACTTACCCTTTAAAACACAAATTTATTGTTACATTTTATTTTAAAGCGTTTTTAGTTGAGAAATCTTCCTAAAATGTACCCCATTTGTTCTGCATTGTTAAGCAGAGTACATCAAACCCATAAAAGTCAAACCTGATTTAATCTGTTCTGGACCAAGAATCATCATGACACTCCATGTGTGCACTCTGATGTGGTGCACTGACATTCTCAAAGTCCATTTAAGTGTAAACATCTACCCAAACAGAGCCCAAAACGAGTTCTTCAGGTCTGCCATCACAAGGCAGCTGTCCCTTCTGTGCTCTTCCCGTTCTGATTCCTTCCCTGGGGCCCTGCCAACTTCACCTGCTTCCTGGAAAGTCTTGGTGAGGGCTCCTCTCAAGGGAGCCCCTACCCTGCAGGATGTACTCTGAATATACAATTGCCTCTTCCTGCTTCATTCCATATAGGGGTTCTAGAAGTATGATATCTAAACAGAAATGATAATACAATAAAATTATCCTCATAACTTCATGCCACTTATTTTAAGAATTTGTAAAACAAATCATGTCCTTTACAGCCTTGATGTTTTTCAAAGCAGACTTCTATCTGTAACTCCATTCCTGTTCCTTTTTGGTGTGATCATAAACTTTTGATTTGCTTTTTATTTATGATATGGAAACTACAGAAACTATTTCTCTTGCAATCATTCAATAAAACATTACATGCCAAGTTTTCTAATAAGAAACTTGGGAGAATATAAAGGTAAAAGGAATAGCTCCTAACCTCAAAGAACTCAGAACTCCCACAACCAAGGGTGGAAAGTATCCAGGTCACCAGGCAGCAGTCCCACAGGCTGTCCTGGAGAGAGTGGAGGAAGAGTATTCTAGGGAGTGAAAAAGAAGGGAAGAGAGAGGGGAACACTTCTTGGGCAAATGGCCCTAGACTGGGCTGTGAAGAGAGGAGGGACTGTGACTGTTGTGATGCAGGGGGAACACAGACAAGGCAAAGAAATGGGCATGAGAAAAGACAGGAGTGGAGGAAACAGGTGCATTTACAGAGCAGCCTAAGGAAGAGATTGAAAATGTTGCAAAGGTGGGTCAAAAGCGGCTCGGAGGGTCTGCAATGCCAGGTCAAACAGAGAGGCCTGGAAGCCAGAAGCTCTGTAGAGCCAATGAGGTTTTTCCAACTTTGTTTGAACCTAACACAGAGACCTAATCTTGATAACAGAATGATGATGTCTTTTTTAAATTTTATTTTTATGGAAAAGGAATTCAAAATATAAATTATTAATCATCTCATCCCTGTTATGAACCAAGCTCACTATTAAAATATCAGTGGAAATTAACCATAGAGTACCCACTTGTCTTGCTCTCAAACTACGAAAATGCACACACATGAAAAAAGGAGTCTCAAGTCTGAAACAAAGGGCAGCGTGAATAAACAAACCAAATTCATTCCACTGACCAAAACTAACAAAAAATGAAAAGCCATGGAAAATACCTGTTCCAGTTCACAAGCTCATACTAAATATTTTGAAAGTCTTTTTGTTTCCCACTGGAACCTTTTATTGAAGGAAAATTTTCTAAATCTTAAAAATGGCCACTTTTCCAGCTCACGAGATGTTATTTTTCTGTCTAAGCTATGTATATAGCTCTCTGCTCTTGTTCAAACAAATAAATCTGCCACCGTGACAAACCTATGGAATAGATAATTTCAGGAATACATTCCATATGGCCCTATGTCGTCATCCACTTCCTGTTTAAAGTTTTTCCTCATCAGATTATGAGCTGTGTGGTAGGGGAAAGATCATAATGAATACTCATTCTGCATCCCAAACATGGATGAACACTGGGAATTAGAAGGTACTCATAAATACACAGCAACTGATTAACTCAATTAATTTTCAAAATATATAGCCCTAAAGATTTAATTCTGTATTATTAATATTTGTGTGTGTAATGAAAGGAAAAACCTAAAATTCAGAGCTACCATGATATCTGTCCAAAAAGCAATAATAATCATAATCAGTCTTAAAAAATAATGTCAGTATTATTGGTCATTATAAAGATACAAATCAGAATCACACTGAAATCCCAATACTTGTCCACCAACATGGCGATCCTCAAAAAGACAAGAACAAGTGCTGTTGAGAAACTGGAACCCTCGTACATTGCTAATGCAAGTGTAAAATGGAATGGCCGCTTTGGAAAACCATATGGCAGTTCCTCAAAGCCATAAAACACAGACTTACCATATGACCCATCCATTCTACTCCTAGATAAGAAAAGTAGAAACATACGTTCACACAGAAACTATGTACAAATGTTCATAGCAGCATTATTCACAACAGTCAAAAAGTGGAAACAACCCAAATTATTCATCAACTAAGGAATGGATAAATAAAATGTGGTATATTCATACAACAGAATATTAGTCATAACAAGAATGAAATGTTGATACATTCCACATCATGAATGAACCTTAAAAACATACTAAGTGAAAGAAACCAGACAAAAAGGATCTCAATTGTCTGATTTCATTTATATGAAACATTCAGAATAGGTAAATTCATGGAGTCAAATCACAAGATCTCCAGACATCTCAGTGGAACATCCAGATCATGTTTGTGTGAGAGATAGGTATCCTCCAGCATTTAAAATATATTAGCTCAAAAATTTCAAAATTCTGTGTTAATTCACGTAAGAGAGGTTTTTAGACTCTACAATCAGATTGTAACTTCTATTCTACACTCACTTTAATAAACAATGTCAATTTGGGGTCTTCCTAAGTCTACATTCTAACTCAGGAACTATTATCTGATTCTAAGAACAATTTTTTTTCCCTTAATTCAATCTTAATAGCTCATTTAAAATTGAAAAGTCACAAAAAATAGAGAATGATTGCTGTATTAAATTTAAATGACACTCACAATAACTCATTTCATCAAGCTTTAACAACTCTACAAGCAGTAATTATGAGATCCAGAGAAGTGAAAGGACTTGCTCAGCTCCCCCCTCATTAGGGGAGCAGAGTCATAACTCAAACCCAGGTCTTTCTGCTACTGAAGTCCACATTCTCTCCATGTGCTGCCTCACTTGTACCACACAAATTTCTTATCTCCCGGGTTTATGAGGTTCTGAGGGTAAATTACACATAAAGAATCTGATTTTAGAGAAATGGTTGACAATAAACAAGGCACAAGAATCTTAGAACAATGAAACTAGACAGATGAAGTTTATGAGCAGCAGCTTCACTACCACTCCTGTAGGGTTCCTGCCTACCTGTGTGTGTGTGTGTGTGTGTGTGTGTGTGTGTATGAGAGACATAGACAGAATACTGCATCTTTCTCTTTACCCTTGGAGGCTGTCTGCACTCTGCTAGGCCCTCCAGTCACCAACAATCTGGACTCCAGCCTCCCACTTTTTACTCTCTCTCTCTCTTGCATTGAACTTCCACCGTATGCTGCAACACACTGATAAACTCTTTTCACCCAAAAAAATACTTGTTACACAGAGTAGAAAATAAGGAATGATCAGCCTGTGAAGATCAGCTCTTTTGTCTCAGGGACCCAGAGTCTAACATGTAAAGAATGAGAGCACAAATCTCCCCCGCCACCATTTGTCCCAGCAGATCGCACGTTGTCCCAAACATCCCACTGTAGTACATCCTTCTGCCACAACCTAATCTCTGAGTTTTGGTCACCTGGCCAACCTTTCCTCTCCCAAATTACCCTTCTATCCTCTCATCCTATTCTCTTCACTCCAGTTTAACACATCAAGTCAGTTCTATGCAAATTTATCAAAAACAAAAGGAGAATCATATTTTAGCACATCATACATTTAGTTTCAGGACACCCAACAAAACATTAAACAGTCCCTTGAGAGTACCGCCCATTCTCATTTCCTTCTAATCTCTGATTTCCTTCTCTGAGACAGGGCTGATAGGAAGAGGGCAGCATTGGATCTTCTGGGATCTGTGACAAAGCAAGTTATCTGAAGGTTTGGTTTCCTCTCTGTGACAGAGAAGAAATATGAATGACTACTATATTTAGTTACTTTAAGGAATATAAATAACAAACAAAAAGTCCCCTAGACTTCCTGTATTGTGAAATATTAGCTTTTCATTTTAAATCATATTCCTTTTGGCTTTACTCAGTTTCTACAGGAGCAAAGCCATTGCATTCACCTGCCTGAAGGACATTACCTACAACTCAATAGCCCAGGGGGTCTCCTGGAACTGCTCCTCTGGAAATCTTGCCCCATCCCCATTTTTTAGCATGAGCTCATACACTGTCATTCTAGCCTGCCTGCTGGGTTAGTGCAACCCAAGTTCTCACAGGTCGCTGGTAAGGGGCTCTTCTGCTAAACAATGTGGGGTAATGGAAAAAGCACAGGACACAAAATTAGAAGGCAAGGGTTAAAATCTAGGGTCCACCGCTGAGCAGAATGATCCTGCTATTACAGGTAAGCACCCTGTGCCTCAATATTCTCATCTGTAAAATGTGTATAACTATAGGGCAATTTAAGGGTTAAATAACCAACAGGAAAAATCTAACCACATTGCTCAGTACAAGTAAAGAATAATTATTTACCTGCCCTTCCAATGCTCCAAGGCTCAACACAGTAAGTCTACTCCAGGTGGACTCCACGTGTCTTTCTCTCTCTCCTGTCTCCACCACATTTTCCCACAAAGTCCCCTTACCTCTTTTACCATCAACCACCTGCTCACAGCCAGATGTGAACGTGCCTACCCTTCATTCCATAAGCACTCAAAATTTGGTGTTTAATTTCACCATGAGGATTCTGGTAAGTACCACTCATCTTCATTAAATACAGAAAATCCTGGTCCTTTTCTGCTATCCCACATCCCCAATTTGAAGCGTGAGATTAGAGAGAATATTTGCAAAGGATATTATCCATCAATTCAACATAGTACCTCATATTCTTCTTCCTGTTATATTCAGGGACTCTAAATATTCTACATTCATTACATGAATTTAAAAGAGAATCCAAATGCACAGTCTACGACAGGGGTGACATGTATGTGGTATAAGGCCTGATCCTGCTTCTTCTGGTGTCAGAGCAGGCACCAACCATCAATCACACCATTTATCTGCTGATCTCAGACAATGCTCCAACACCCCATCCCAGCTCCACGGCCCATCAGTCAAAGGTATCATTTGGGATGAAATCTATTTGGCAAGTTTGGAAAACCTTAAATCAAGTCAGAATTCTAAACCAGGTACAACATACAGCAAGACAGTGACCATTGGCAAGTAGTAAGCACACTGCAGGTAGTAAATAAATACCATCTTGAGGGCTCATGCACAGCAGGCTGTGTACACACAGAATGCTTGAAAATGACAGATCTGTAAGTGATGTCTGGGAAATTACATGCTCAAGTTGCAATTTTTTATTAATTCAAGTTTAAATAGAAAACCCTTTACATTTAAAATTTACTAAAAACTCTCCTCAAATTAGACCAGAATGCATCTTCAGCTTAAACAAGTACTATGTACTATACAAAATATTTCGGATGGTTAAAGTTCTTACATAGTTCAAGGTCTTGATTTCATCTTACTGCTATTACTACCACTGCTGAGGACAATGAATAATAGGAATAATAGGTGACATGCACTGAGCACTCACTGTGTACCTGGCACTCTAAATGCCTACACAGCGCCATTCATTCACTCCAGTATTAGAGCAATCCTATGCTTAAGTTGCATTCCTATCCCACTTTCACAAATAAAGTGGCAGGTTACTTGCCTACAGTCATGCCCTTCATCAGCCCAGAGGTGGGTTTCAACTGAGCCCCTGCCTTAATCATGATGCACACTGCCCTCCAAAAACAGCCGTCTCATAGATGGGACACAAGCAGTGGTGTGGGTTGAATAGAACCTTCTCCAGAATCAAATAAATCAGCAAATACTCAACCCAAACACCTGTTCTGGCTGGTAAGTAGTTTATTTATCATAAAAGAGAAGTGCAACTCAAAGTTCCTGTCCACTGGGGGTCTAGGCCAATTGGAGGTGGCCAATTTCCACTTGAAGAAGCTATATAGGGGAACATAATAATTAAAGCAGAGAAACAGTGAGCTGCAATCCACGTGGGAATGTCATGAATGAGGAAGACCACACTCCCACTCTTTGTGAAACCCACAGGAGGAAAACAAAGTCAAAAGCTATGCTGGTTATTGTTGCTTTGGGCTTTTTGTTTTGCTTTGTTTTGTTTTCAGTATCAGATTGGTATGCAGCAAGAGCTGCTGACTTATACACTGCATTTACCAAATACCACTGAACTGACCTGTCAAGCAAGTTACCTAACTGGTCTCTCACTCTTGGCTCTACACTTCCAAAGCCACTAGATCCAGATTTGGGCTATTACCCAGAGAAATGGAAAATACATCCTGAAGTAATTAGAACCCTCTGCCTTCAGTCACAGCCAACATTCTACTTCAGCTTCAGAAGCTCTGAAGCTCTGCTGGCAGAGGATTCACAAAGGTCCACAACAAAGCAAACATACCCTGATGTACACCTCATCCTCTTCCAGGAAACCCACCCACGGTTGGTTCTGCCAGATACTGAGTCAGCTCCAATCAGATCCCCTCAGGAATAAGCTCTCAATGGTGGTAAAGGGGAAACAGAGGGACCAACCAAATTGTAACAATGTCTCCCACGAGCTTCACAAGCCTCAAAGTACCTAGGTCTGTAAGTAGGTGGGGCCCCATTGGCCTATACACTGGCACGCAGGTCCAGCTTTCTGTCATGCATAAAGAAAGGAAACACTCAATTAAATGCTTTTCCGAGGTTGATTTCTTTTTTAGATTTTGGGGAAAAACCCAATCAAATACATAAGAGATAACAATACTAATCCTGCAAATAACCACAGTCCAGTTCCTGAGCAACTAGCCAGTACTGGCAGATAAAACCAAATAAGGCTAATAAAAGAGGGAGGCAGAAGGGAGGCTCACTACCTTAAACTAGATTGCTCAGTTTCTAGATGAGCAATTCCAACTTCCAACTCCTTCCTTCCTCCACAACCCCTCCCAGCCACCCCAATCATCCCCCAAAACAATAGGCCATCTCTAAAACAACCCTAAACAGAAAGGCTCAAGGACATGTTAAGCTACAACTAGAAAGAGGACCCAAAAGTGAAGGTTGTACACAATCTGAAGTAGAAAATTTCCCTCATATGTCAATTTGCCATTTCACAGATCTATTAATCCATTTTCCATGCTATAACAAAATATCTAAGGCTGGATAATATGTAAGGAAAAGAGGTTTATTTAGCACACAGGTTTGGAGACTGAAAGCCCAACACCAGGCAGCCCCCTGAGTTCAGCGTCCAGTGAGGCTCCATCAGCTGTGTCACATCTCGTCTGATAGCTTCATGGCAGAAGCACACATGAGAGAGAGAACACATGGTAAGACAGGAAACCAGACAGCAGGGAGGAGCAAGCTTGCGCTTTTGTTTATGTATTTATGTATTTACTTGTGCTTGTTTATTTTGGTGCTAGGGACTGAATCTAGGGGCGCTTTACCACTGATCTATATCTGTAGCCTTTTTATTTTTTATTTTGAGACAAGGTCTCACTAAGTTGCTTATGGCCTAAGTTACTGAAGCTGGCCTTAAACTTGTCAGCTCCTGCCTTAGCCTCCAGAGTAACTTGGATTATAGGGATGTGTCCCCATGCCTAGTTGGGTCTTTTGTAATGACCCATCTCTCAGGAGCTAACCGGTCAGAGGACTACCTTAATTCCTTCTGAGGGCAGCATTCCCAGTGAGTCACCCCCTCCCACAGCCCTACCTCATAAAGGCCCCACCACCTCTCAGCATCCCAGCATCACCACACTGGGAACTACCTCTCCAACAGCAACACGTGAACCTTTGGGAAACAAACCACATCCAAACTAAAACAACAGAAAAAAGAAATTTTTCTCTAAATTTCTAATTTGTAAAGCTAAGATACTGTTTTACACTCTGGACAAACAGCATAACTTAAAATTAATCACAGAAAATAATGAATATGGAATGTGATTGAAATCAGAATACCTTAAGTTTCTAACCCTGCAGCTAGAGTAACACCCAATAAAGCAGTCTGGCTGAAGGGCTACTGAAGTCTGAAAGGGTCTCGTTCAGAGTTTAGAGCTTTCAGGCTGACTTTTTAAATAACTGATACTTAGCAGGTGAATAACTTCTTGATCTCAATTTTTTAAATCTACATTTCAAAATAAAGCACTGTTATGTTGTGGATATGAGATGTCCCCCAAAAGCTCCAGTGATAATGCAGGAATATTCAGAGGTGAAATGATTCCATTATAAGAGCTACAACCTAATGAGTCTACCCTAATTTGAATGGGCTGATGAGTGGCAAGTGGAGGCAGGTGGGGCATGAGTGGAGGAGGTAGGTCACTGGAGGTATGCCCTGAAAAGGTTTATCTTTCCTGAGGCCCAGCAGGCCATGGACTAAATCTCTGAAATATGCACCAAAATAAACTTTCCCTCCTCCAACTTGTTCTTGTTCTTGTCACAGCAAAGAAAAGCTGACTAACAAGAGACTGATACCAAGAAGAGGGGTTATTGCTGTGACTAACCTAACCATGTTCAGAAGCCTTGGAAAATGGTTTGCAGGAGGAGTTCAGAAAAATTTGGAGATGCAGGACAGAGAAGCCTTAAAAGGCTGTAAGCAGAGCTAACGAGTAATTCTTACGGGAGCACAGAAGATCAGAATACAAACAGTAAAGACTATGCTGAGATTTCAGAGGGGGAAAATGATTCTATTGGGAATTGGATTAGAGGCAAATCATGTTATATTCTGGCACAGCACTTGCCTACATTTTTCCCATGTCCTAAAGCTTTTAGTGAGGCTGAATTTAAAGATGATGGATTAATTAATCTGGTGGAGAAAATTTCAAGGCACAGCAGAGTGACATGAATAATGCTATTGGTTTTAGCCAGGTGTGCTGTGAGAATTGGGAGCAAAAAGAAAAGTTGAATAATTTTCAAAATTTGCTGTTTAGCCAGAAAAGTCCATGTAAAACTGGGGTCAAGGCAAGTATGATTGCTAGAGATTATAGTCACTAAAGATATGCTAAGTACTTTGCAGAGACTAAAGGAAATTGCTTAAGGGCATCTCAGGAATTTGAAAGAGAAAACTCATTGCAAGTTCAAGGGTCTATGAAGGAAAATTCCTTTCAGAAGAGATCCTGGGGTCATCCTGCCCAAACAGGGAGTCCTAGGAAGTTGTTTCACAGTGTTTTCACAGTTTCACAGTTGTTTCTAGACATTCAGAAACCAGAGCAGCTGTGGTTTCAGGGGGTCTAGCTTTTCAGCAACCTGATGACAGACCTTGGAATCATCTGCAGGGTGCTGGTTCTGCAGGAATGTAGGATGCTGGAGTTACGAGGTCATGGATGTTTCCATTGAGATTTCAAACAAAGACCTAGGAGGCCAGGCAAAGAGTAGTAAGGTAAAAATCCCTACAGGCAGCCCATGAGAGGGTAGGCAGCCCTTGAGAGGGTAATGCATGAAGCTGTGGTGAAGCCAAAGCTGAAATGGAGAAATTAAGAGATGCCAGTAATATGGATTACGTCAAGTAAAACTGTTGGCTGCAGAGACAGTCAGACTAAGAGTGAGACCAACGGGGCAGGGCTGCCCAAGCCCTTTGGAAGTCACATCTTACTACCATGTGCCCCAGATGCCAGAGGTGGATCTATAGAAACTGTCCAGCTGAGTTTCAGTCTTGCTTTGGTCCCATCCCTTCTTTTTATGTCCCTATTCCTCCCTTTTGGAATGGAAATGTTTACTCTGTGAGACTATATATTGTGTATATGCAACCTTTTGATTTTCACTGGGACTCACAATCATGAGTTTGCCCTGAGTCTCAGAGAAGACTCTGGACTTGGACTTAGGACAATGGTGGAATTGTTAACACTATGGAATCGTGGAGATGAATTTAATGCATTTTTTTACCATAAGAAGAACTTGAGCTTTGAGGAAGCAGGGGCAGACTGTTATGATTTAGATATGAGGTGTCTCTCAATAGCTTCTGCGTTAATACAGGAATATTCAGAGGTAAGATGATTAAGATTATGAGAGCTATACATGATCAATCCATCCTAGCTTGAAGGGTGGTTTCTGTAGGCAGGTGGGGCATGGTTGGAGGAGGTGGGTCACTGGGGCCATGCCCTAGAAACATTCATCTTCCCTGCAGTCCTTTCGCCTCTACTTCAAGCCACCACAAATGAAGTAGCACTCCTCCACCACAACCTTCTGCCATGATGTTCTTTAGGCCCTCACCTTGGGCCTAAAGCAATGGACTCCACCAGCTATGGATTAAATCTCTGAAACTGTGAGCCAAAGTAAACCTTCCCTCCTCCAAGTTGTTCTTGTCAGGTATTTTGGTCACAGCAAAGAAAAGCTGAATAAAACAAGAACTTTAATTTTTAACAGATGTAATGATCAGAAAATCCTGCCAATTTTTATTTTAAAGAGTGAAACATTCACTATAAATCTAGACTTTCTGTCACTCATTTCTAACTTGACTAAGAAAAACACAATTCATTTCAGAATTTTAAAATAAATTATACATGGAGAAAACCTAAAGAAAAATATTCTTTATTAAGTAGCTCACAGTGCTTCCTGCTGAACTCTTGAGTCTTTTATAATAGTTGTTCTCCTTTTCATTAAAAAATAATAATAAATTGAAAAACAGAAAAGAATATGTATTACATTCCTGCCTGCACTGTGGAAACCACCTTGTACTTCACATTATAAATACCTGTCAAAATTTAGTTCCCCAAAATGGATTGAAATGCTTATTTAATGTGTCCAAATGCAACTGGATAAAAAGACCCCAATTTCATAAAGTAATCCATGCCCTTATATTTGTTATTACAGAATTTAATAACTTATAAATTATATTTATCAGTATTATAGAATTTTCATTATTGTAAAATGGAAAAAACATTCAACTTGGGAAATATTAAAATGTACTAGAAAAACTGAGGTCAGGTCTTCCCTTTCTAAATCTCCCTTGCTATAAATAGACCTTATATACAGACTATAAT
>JAJEJO010004533.1:148597-168730 GCA_020662805.1 Glaucomys volans
AAAAAAAAAAAAAAAAAAAAAAAAAAAAAAAAAAAAAAAAAAAAAAATTGAAGAAATTTGACTATAGTCTTTCCAGTGGGAAATACCATCAGTCTTTTTACTTCAACCTTCATGTTGCATGCTATTAATAGGTTTAATAAGTTCCCTCAAAAGATGTTCAAGTACTAACTCCCAAAACCTGTGAATGTGACCTTATATGGAAACAGGATCTTTGCAGATTAAGATGAGATCATTAGGATAGGCTCTACTTCAATGACTGCATCCTCCAGTCAACCTGGATACAGGAACAGCCAGACATGCACACACGGAGAAGGCCACAAACATAAAGGCAAATATCAGGGTGATGCATCTACAAATCAAAGATGCTAATGGTTGTCAGCCAACCTCCAGAAGCTAGGAAACAAGTATGGAACATATTCTCCCTCCCAGCACCCAGAAGGAAGCAACCTTGCCAGCACCTTGATCTTGGACTTCTATCTTTGAAATGGTGAGACATATTTCTGTTATTTAAGCACCACAGTTTTAGGTGCTTTGTTGATGGTGGCCTAGGAAATCAATAAAAACTTCTCAGCCTGACCTTCCATTATAACTACATCTAATTTGTCTCTGCCTCTCCTGATCACTTCTTGAATAATCTCACTTTTAATCTTATTCCACTCTTGCCCCCGCCATGACCTTCAGCACTGTTTCTGGTCAGAAGTTACCACTGGTACTTTGGGTGGGGCAGTTCTCTGTGTAGAACTGTCCTGCACATTGCAGGCTACCATGCATTCCTGATACTCTCATTCCCCCAGAGTGGGACAAAGACCAGTAGACAGCTACTACTCTGGGAGCTTTGGAGTCAGTTGCCTGCCAGGATTTGACTCAGGGGCCCTACCTTCTTCATCTGTAAAACTGTAATAAATAACTACCTTGTCATGTAACAGTGACAATCCAACAAGTTAAAGACCTAAAAGAACCCAGACTCTCACTGGTTCATTGCAGCATTAGAATGACTTAGAAAATAACACTGTCTATTCTATACAATCACATTCTGACTTTAACTGCTTCAGAACTCTTTTCTAAGGCTTTCTTACACAATGCAGTTTCATTGAATACACTCTATAGGGATGCAACGGCTTGGTGCATGATAATTATATGTTTAAAATAATAATCAATCATGCAAGTAGTAGGTATACAATTTACAGTTGCAAAGAGCAAGGCAACTCTGAGCAGAGTTTCTGTGTGCTCCCCCTTTGAACCGCCTTCACTTGAAAACGGTGTCCCATCCCTGAACAAAGCTCCAAATTTTCCAACTTTGCTTCCAATTTCTTTGTCTCTTTTGCTCTCAGGATGGTGGTTCTACAACACCCAGGGATATACTGCTGTCTGGCTCATTTCACCTTCCCCCACCAAAACATCTCTCAAGCCAGAATCAGTCCTTCATCCCTCTTGATCAAGTATTCGCATACTAAATCACTGGGCTTGAGGGAGACAGGCACTGATTTGTGCCATGTCTGTTTCCTTAGCACAGAGCCTGCTACTAAGTTTTCAATGTTTGCTTGACAAACATGATTTAATCAATACAGCCTGGGGATGTAGCTCAGTGGTAGTGGACTTACTTAGCAATGTACAAGGCCCTGAGTTCAACCTCCAGCATGGGAGTGGGGCAAGGTGAAGTTTAACACGTGAACCAAAGCATGGATGAGTGAACTCATAAATGAATGCATTCATGAATCAGGAATCTGGTTCCAATTACATCTCAGCTCTATAATGACCAGTATAAATGATCTCAAGACAAGCCACGTAAGCTCTATGCCCAAACTTCCTTTTCTATAAAATGAGGTAGCTCGACTTCACTAGAAAATCTCTTTATGTTTCCCTCTAATTCTAACTCAGCCAAGGGACTTTAATTAAGTGTAAAATTCTTTATTTGCTTTTTGAGAAATTTAAGTCAAGGCAAGTAGGAGGGTAAAGACTCTTCTGAAATCACATGGGGAGGCCGATGGTTTCTTCCCTGCCAGAGAGCACCTTGTTCCCTAAGGGACAAAAGACTCCAGGAAGCAGATAAGAACAGATACTTTATTCATCTCTGAGATGCTCAGCACTGTGGAATTTGTTATCATGGGCTTCTCTCAGGAAGATGAGTCCATCTTGTCCTCAAAAAAGGACCACAGGGACTTCTCCTGCCCACCAGTCCACCCCCCTAAGCTCCTCCCTTTCCAACCTGAGGAAGAACTGTCTCCCAGACTCCAAATCTAACTCAGTTCTTCTTCCTGCCATCTGCATAAGGCTCCCACATGCGTATTTTGCAATTTCAGACATATTTCCTCCTTATCTGACAGCCTGCAATGCAGTATTCTGCATCCTATATGATTTCTATCTCTGGTAAGAACATTCCTGAATGAGGCACCTGTTTTGGGGGCTGTACTTTATTATGCTGGTTTCACCTTCCCTATCTTATCTCCCCACCTGGTCTGTGAATTCCTTCAGACTAGACACCACACCCTCTATTCTCTGGTTCCCCAAGACCAAGGACAGAGCTGGGCAGGCTGCAAATGTTTAGAAGATACAGTGAATGGATACGTGCATGAAATAATTAATTGATTTTAATGTTTTTAAGTTAAAAGGCCATATTAACTTATTTCCTGGACAAGGTTTCCAAGTCCTCCCCTTTTGTGTATATATTCAGAATAAATTAAATTTAAAAATGAAATTTCTATGATTAGATTATTTTCTTACAATGGAAATAAAATATCCCTTCATTATAACATGAATGACAGTAACATTATCAGTTGTCTAAGAGATCTGATTTGGGGGTATCCATGCCATAATAATGTGGCATCACTTTCATTTCCTAGTAAAAGCAGACTTGACCTTGAGTCGCAGAAGATAACAGGGCAATTCTCCCACCATGTTAGTAATTCCAACTGTTGAAGTTTCTGAACTCAAAGGAATCAGAATAAGAAGATTTTCTCTAAATAGTTTATTTAAGCATATTGCTAACTGCAGCAAAGTATCTTTTTGGAAATCCCTGGGACTTAGCTAAGTCTAATTCTAGTCATATTCCTTCCTTGCAGTTTAATAAACTAAAACCAAACTGAATTGGAAATCAAATTATTTGTTCTCCCATGCACTTGCTAGTCACATTAGCCTCTTCAATCTAGGAGTTGACCTAAACATCTTCATTATTTCTAAGAAATCATCATTATTGCATATGAGCATAAACTTTATATCACAAAAGAATCAGCATTACAGAAAAACTATATACTGATATGGGAGACAGTATTATAATAAGGAAGATCCAATGAATGAGGATGGTCTAAGACCTGAAAATCTTGGGTCTTCACACAGCAGACCATTAGAATGGATAATTAGAGTTTATGGGCTATGTGGTAACCTTCAGATCAAATGAAACCATTCCAGAACACATGCTACCAGACAGTACAATGATGAGACCTGAGACAACACAGTAAAACACCCAAAGAAAAGGATAAACTCACTTTGAAGCTAATAGGTATATTGTTCAAGTAAAAAAGCTTTTATAAATCATCTGTCACATTTACTCAACTGATGAAGTCAAAGCATTTGAAAGCTAGAGTGCAACTCTAAGTTATTCGACAAAATCCTTCATTTTCCAGAAGAAAAACTCAGGCAGAGAAGGAGTACCTAACTCAAACTTATATTACTAGCCAATGTACGCACTAAAACTTAAGTTTCTTAATTTTGGTTCCATATGCAAATATATACGATTAAATTTAAAAATTAAAAGGCAGACAGCAAGCAGGTATTAGCATTTGTGCATGGAATTGATGAAATAGGGAAGCAGCATTTTAGAACTATGGACAGAATAAGACAAGTAAGTACCTAGAATTTGACTTGGGCTTGCCAGAGGTAGCCTAGGCTCAATACTATAAGGTATTCTATCCACAAGCAATAAAATGCCATTGGAACAATTATCAAAGCAGGCAAATTTGTGGTGAAACTAAAAGCTTTATAGCATCTTTAGTAAGGAATACAGGTTTCCAAACACATGAAGTGCAGTTTCAATGGGGAAAATCTATAAAAGGCAGGTATGACTAAGCAACCACAAATAATTAGAAACACCAGAAACTGTCAAGAGTTTGAGAACCAGAACATGCCTGCACATAAAGATAAGATGGAGTTTCCCATATATTGTTTCCAGTGCAAATGGAGATCTTTGTACTATGAGGATTTATTTTTAAATAAAAAGTTTGATTAATTTATAAGACTATTCAAATGATATCTTATTCCAACTTTTGTTCCACCCACTTAAACAAATTTTGGGACAATCAGGTTGAGCTACTGGGCAGGCAAACTTTAAACAATCAATATTGCACTTTTTGATGTATCGGATTATGTACTTCAGGAGTCTTTTGAATCTATAGCTTAACTCTTAGGTAGGGAAACCAAGTCTCAATAAACATGTAAAACACACCTGTCATATGTCTTAGTGGGATTTTACTGAATTTTTCTTGAAAGTCTGACATCTTTGGTTATTTAATTTTTCTTAAAACTAAAAATAAAGGAAAAAATATTCTTAAAGAAATTCATCAACCACCAACGTCCAAAAGTAATTACACACCACATTTTATAGATCCCCAAGATGAAACTTACCACAGCATTATGAGGAGAAAGAACACACACGTTTACATAAAAATGTAAAAATATTTACAGCACCCTGGGCAGAAAAAGTGATCAAACAACCCTAGCACAACAGAACAAACCTGGTTTACTGTTCTCTTTGCTCAGGTATAAAAGTAAAGAAAGGTACGAGGTCGCAGGTAAAAGGGTGGAGAGCAATTCCCATTTAAACTTTCTCACTCATGAGCCAGGTTATCAAACCAAAGTAGCCTAAAAATGCCCCAGTACAAAATAAAAGCAGACTGAACGTCCCAAATCCGGAAAAACTAAACTAAGAGAAGGGGGACCCACGAAGCTCTTGAACCACCCCTTCCCCAATTTCCCGAGTCGCATTACAGGAGTAGGGGGTTCCCTTCGGACACCATTTTCCGGCCGCGCTGCCTCCCTAGCAGGCAGCGCAGGGTGGGCAAGTAGGTGAGCCCGGGGTCCCCCACCCACCTTTCTTCCCCGCCCTTTCCATTGTTGTCCAAGTGTGATGGATCACCTGCCGGTGCCGGCTCCGCAGTAGGACGCGCCAGGACGCGCAGGGGAGAGCGCAGCAAGCCTACCGCAGGATCTCCGCCCTGCGCCCCGCGACCCCAGCCCGCCGCCGTCCCCGCCACACTTACCGCCACGAAACCCGAAGAAGAGGCGATGAACACGCGGATAACCATCCTCTAGCCGCGCACGGGACGGACCGTGTGCGCCGTGGGCTCCGGGTTGGACCGACGCGGGGGCTGAAGCCGGCTTAAGCTGCTGCCGACGTCGGCCAAGACTCTGCCGTCGGGGAAGATAGCCGAGATCTGGCTCCCTCCCGCTGGTCCGCAGATGAAAGCCCAGCGCCGCCCGGCCGCAGGCTGAGGGGTGGAGGGGAGGCGGGAGCGGCTGCGGGGCATGATGGGAGTTGTAGTTTCCGTGTCTCCCCAGTGTGCCCGGTGGACCGCAGTCTCCAGCCCCCTCCTCTGCGCGTGGATACCCTAGGCGCGCAGGTGGCTGGAGGGGACTCAGCGGCCGGGGAGAAACCGTGAGTTGGCGTGGCAAGGAACCCAGTGATACAAGGAAAAAGCAAACTAGGCAAAAGGGCTTGGTTCAAAGTCCGAGCTCAGGTTCTGTATTGTGGGTTACTGGCTTTGGAGCATCCCCACCCAGAAACGCCTATGAACGGGATGGTGCCACGGAGACCCACAGCAATAGCCCCAGCGACCTGAGGCTGACAGGATGGGGCGGGCCAGGTTCTCAAGACGTGGTGTCTGTGGGGCTGGACTCTCCTGTTTTTCCAGCATCTCTGGAGATTGTAGAAAGGCAATTGTTTTAGGTAAATGAAAGGTTTTCTTTTTTTCTGTAGACGCTGAAAATTAGAAACCTAGATGAGAGTATAACCGATATTTTATTTTTCTTAAAACTGTAATTGTAGTAGAAAAAATAAATACCAAGCGAAATTAGAATCCTTCTATCAACATTGGGAATCAGGACCCCACCCGCCCCACCCCCTACCGTACACAATGGCTCTGCCTTAGTGCACCTAATATTTAGAGTTGAGCCAAATCTGTGCCTTTTTCAAAACTGCTGCACATTCCTGCGCAGTCTCCCAGGAGGATGCCGTTAAATAGAAAGCTTTTATGTAGTTGCTAGTAGTTTAGGAATACTTCTGTAGCAAGTGTTTTCTGTTTAACAAAAGCTCAAGCCTCTCACAGTTCGATGGAAATGAATCCGTTTTCCCGCAATACTGTATTTACTTTCTTTGTTTCAGCAGGGGAGTTTAGGAGAGTTCTGGGAACAAAGTTAATTAATAGGTCTAGAAAAAAGAAATTAGATGATGAGATCTCTGGCTCTTTGGTAAATTTCTTCTTTAAATCATTCTCGTGTATCTTTTAGAGCAATTTTGAACATTCCAATTTCTAACGTTTCCCATTGCTTATCTTAAACAAGCCATTCCTATAGTATTCCTTTTTTATTAGTATAGTAAAAGAATATACATCCTGGTGAGAATTTATTTCTTCTTACTGTTCAAAAAATTTGTTTTGGTGTAGCTAATATGACTGCAAATATACTTTAATTTTGCAGCTTTAAATGTGGACATAAATGTTTATAAAATATATCTTTCATAAAACAGATACCATATTTCCTGTATAAATGCAAGCCTTTACAAAAGTCAACATTTTCTTCATTTTGGAATTGTTTAGCTGTGAAGATATAAACTCAACATATTTTAACCCAGAGCCTACTCTGTGAAAGGTACCAAAGTGGATAAAAAGTTGAGCAATACTTTGTGTACAACCAGAAAAACAATTGCTGTACTCCATTTGTGTTCAATGAATCAAAAAATTTTAAAAAAAAAGTTGAGCAAGTCATATCTTCAGTCACCAGAACACCTATTCTCTGTGAAACAAAGAGATGGGTACAAAAATAGCAACAGAAGAGGCACACTGAACTAGTAGAATGTTGTGCCACTGATCTTTTGTAGAAGGGACTTTAAAGATGAATACAATGTCAACTTGCAGATAGGAAAGATACAAGGTAGTATTCAGTGTATGAGGAAAACAGCAAAGAGCTGGTATAGCTTCAGAAGGGTCATGAGGAGGCTAGCAGGAGAAAATGTTCAAAAAGTAGATTTGAATGGATACAACAAAGAATTCTTAACTGGCTTATCAGCTCAGCTTCTTTCACTTTTCTGGGATCCTTTCTCAGTTCTGATCCTAGAGTGATAGAGATAGAACGCCCCTGCCACCACCACCACCACCAAAGTCCTGTTCATACAAAAAGAACCAGCCCTCTGACCATAGCTGATTGGTCCAAGGGTAAGTGCCTGAATCAGGCAAGGCCAGGCCACATCCCTATCCTAAAGATTTGGAACTGGAACTATGAAAGTAAGATAGCTTGAATTTATGACCTAGAAGCTCAAAGCTTTCAGGAGCTGCGTTACTCAGTTTTCCACTGTTGTGACAAATATCCGGTACAAACAAGTTAAAGGAAGAAATGTTTTTTTGTTTTGTTTTGTTTTTGAGGTGCTGGGGATCGAACCCAGGGCCTTGTGCTTGTGAGGCAGGCACTCTACCAACTGAGCTATATCCCCAGCCCAGAAATGTTTATCTTGGCTCATGGTTTCAGGTATCTCAGACCATGGTCAGTTGGCTCCATTGTTTTTGGACCTGTGGTGAGGTAGATCTTCATGACAGCATGAGTATGTACTAGAGGAGATTGTTCACGGAATGGCATCCAGGAAGCAAAGAGAGAAAGAGGAGGAGCCTAGGTCCAATATCCCCTTCAGAGGCACATCCTTAGTGACCTAACTTTTTTTCATTAGACCCCACCTCCTAAAAGTTTTACATGTCCCAGTAGTGCCATAGGCCAGTGACCAGCCTTTAAAACATGAGTCTTTGGGGGACATTTAATATTCAAACCATTAATAGAAACCACGTTCCAACATGAGAACCAAAGAAGCTAGTCAGTAGAAGAGGACAATAAAGCAGCCATGTGGAGGGTGATAGAAATTTCAGAGTCCTGGCAGTGCTTTAATCTAGGGCATCCTCAAACTACAACCTGTGTGTTGAATTTGGACAGGTATCTGTTCTGTAAATAAAGTTCTGTTGGAACATATTCCTTTGCATATTATCTATGCAGAGCAACAGAAACTACATGACCCACAAAATCTAAAACCTTTACTCTCTGGCCCCTTACAGAAAAAGTTTACCAATCCTTGTTTCTGGTTTAACCTGTTCCTATAACCCTGCATCGAGGGCAGTATCCATATCCTGTGTTCCTAGTTTTGTTAAAGCCACCACAAACAAAAATATAAACAAAAGTGCCCTGAGAATTTTGCATTTTATTAGTAAGCATTCCAAGGATCTGCACTTGAAGATTACTCTAGTAATAACTATTTTTTCCCACCCTGATTGAAGCAGTTAATCTCTACAGTTTATATGCACAATGAAGTGTATTAGCAGTCCAGGAACCAGGCAAGTAAAGAGTTGGGACCTGGAGTTAGTAAACAAAGTAGAAGAGTAATTGAGGGTTGAAAGTAACCAGGGATATAGGCTACAGGTTCAAGACCAAAACCAAGGTATCACACCATGGAGCAGATTAGATACCAATCAGATGAGTAAAGTCTTCAGATAGAGTAGGCAAATAAAACTTGAAGGCAGGGCTCAGAAAACTGATTAGGTCATTAGGCTTTAGAAAATGTGCTAGGACTTGTCCCATGTACAATTATCTGGCAAGACTGCTTTAAAATAGGTGTCCTTAACCTTTCGTGTATAGGGGGGAGTGGGGAACACTAGGGACCTTTAGCAGTCTAATGAAGTCCATGGACCCTTTCTGAAAAGTATTTTTGTTTCCAATACTGCATAGAAAATAAAAGAAAGGATTGCAAAGGAAACTAATTACATTGCAAAAACAGTTATCAAAATAACAAACATCTTCATATGTCATATGAATATTAATGCATAAAGGTCTAGAAGTAGTTGAACTAGCTACCCTGATTCTGAAGTAGTAATGGGAAAAATAAAATTTTGCAATATTTACAATTAGAAAACAGAACTATCTATGATTTCTATTAGTAATAAAATCAGAAACGTTGCTCTTGCTGTGGTTTATTGCCTACATTCATAATTGAAGGAACCGGTAAATTTTGGTTAGCCTTTAGTGAAAATATAAAGATGTGGGTTTTTTTCTCCAAGTTTATGAACCCTTTTAATTCCTTCCGGAAGTCTCTAGGCCTGGATGGGAAGAGGTCCAAGAAGCCCAGGTTAAGAAATCATAGAGTTGGTATCCAAATCTGTAGAAATCTATGGTTTTGTATAAGAATGTATAGAAAGAAACAAGAGAATTGAATGGAAAAGCAGGAATTAAAAGCATGGAGGAGCAGCCAAAATGGTACAAAATGGGAAAGTATTCAATAGCACAGAACCCAACAGTTTTAAGTTTCAGAAAGTAGCCAACAGCTAAGGAATAGCTTACTAGCTAAAGGAAATTCCCAGTCCATCTGGTCACAGATGTTTGGACATCTGTGTACTTGCCCCAGCATGACCTAATGCAGCTTGAAAGTAATGTATGATATATATGACCAGGCTTGAAAACACATGCGACCCATTGAGTTCCTGTTTCGATAGTTTACAGTTGGAAAATTGATGACTAAGGTAGTTGATAGTAGGAATATAAAGGGAGATGCTGTGGCAGGGTGAGGGGGGGATAAGGAACTTTGAACAAGATGGGGCAACGAGAGAGCTAAAGTGAGAGGAAGCTGGTCTGTGGCAAAAGGAGAATGGAGCCACTGTTCAGGGAGAAGCAGAGACTCTAACACCGAGGCCAGTGCTATTCTTTATTCTCAGCTTCCGTGGATCCAAGTCTGCCACAGTTCTGCCTTTGAGTTGCTGTCCCTAAGAGTCCCTCTCCTCCTTTAATCTTAAACTAGTTTAAGTGCGTCTCCTTTCCTAGAAGCTATAAAATCCTGAATAGAATACCCATGGAAAGTACAAATAGTAAACTATGCTCCTTTAGGGGTCAGGCAGGTGACATAAACAAAGGAGGAAGAGCCACATCATATGAGGTGTGGGCACTCTGAGGACTGTAACAAACAGGATGGCACATTTGAGATTTTTGTCTGAAATATTAGATTTTTCAGTCTTGATTTTCAAATACTGAGCCCACTAAGCCAAAACCAACTGCAGGTCCTGTGTGGTGGCCCTGTGGTTTCTCCAGGTCTCTCCCTCCAATGTCAAGCACTAAGCCCAGGGTTTGTCACCCATTAAGAAGCAGTAGTGATATGGTGATGGTTTCTTATTATCATTGACCTTCATGAGAACACTTCCAGCAGAGGGGTGGAGGCAGAAGCCAAAAGGCAGAGGCTTGAGGACCAAGAGCCACTGAGGAAGCCAAGGTAATGACAGACTTAGTCTTTCATTTGGAAGCTGAGCAATGATGAGACGGGATGAGAACAAGGGCAGAAGCTATGAAGCTAAATGTCCTTCATTTTGGTCTATCTACAGATTAAATAAAGTTCTATAAACAGTCTGGAGTCTCCACTGTCCCAATTTTATTTTTAGAATGGAATTGAATCTGATTGATATTCTCTTTCTTCAGGGAAGCCCTATTCTTAACGGCACTTAAACCAATATTGTCCAGATTCTGAAGGACAGAATCTAGAATCTGAAGAATTTGACTCTTTAAGGAACTTCACAGGCACCTCGTGCCTGTCACAATCTCTGCCTTTCTCCAAGTGATTGCTCCTCTGAGAGTAGAGTCAGCAGTTTTGACTGTTGTGAATGATAGATTTGTGGATGTGAAAGGGTAGGTCAGAAAGGTTAAGGAATAGTCCAGAGACAAACCTGAAGAAATGTCACAGCTGTATGACCTCAGGCAATTTACTCAACTTGCCAATATCTCACCTTTCTCTTTATTTTTTTTCCAACTACTTTATATTACTATGCTCAAGTTACATGGAAAAAGACAACTAAGTAGTTTTGCCCCATATCAGAAAAAGTTTCCAATCAACACCATTTATGTAGTGACAAGCAACTAGGAATGGTGACACCTTTGGGCTCTGGTGCCACAGTTCATCTCCAACGAGAATATGGAACATGGGCCAGTACAAGCCATGCTATTACTGAGCCTTTAGTACTGGGCACAGGTTTGGATCTCTTCTATGAAGCTAGCAAATCAAGAGAAATAACTAGGTTAAAAAAAAAAAAAACCAAAGTTCTAAAATGAAGCCCAAATAAATTTAAAAACCATGCTCTTGACATAGTCTCCATTCAAAATTTACCTAAAACACACTTTTTTTTTTTCACTCTAATAGCCCAGATTTTTTCCCTCACATAGCCTACCATATAGCTGCAGAGGCTTTTCTGCCTCAAGATGTAAACATAGAGGGGGAAATAATAGCAATTACATAATATTCTTTCTACACTAAAAAAGAAAGGGAAGGAAGGAAAGGAGAAAGGAAGGGAGGGAGGGAAGAAGGGAGGGAGGTTGGTTGGTTCCATCTTAGATTCTCACAACCTCTTCGACAGTTCATGAATCCGACTCTGATGCTAAGGTGATGGTGTATGTAAGCAGATTTTTGTTTTCAGTGAAGGAGACCTGGGAAAAGATTGGTTTCTCTCTTTTTATTCAAGAGTTATCAGATGGTACATGCTCCTCAAAGCCCTCACTCTCTCCAACTAGAGCATTCCAGGATCGCATGGGCTTCTGACGCTGGCAGTCTTCAGTAGCAAACTCATAGATCCAGTTTGCTGTTGCAGTTTTTGCAAGCTCCCATCCCGAACCTTGTGGCTGCCAGTGAGTATGAAGTTCACTGTCCTGCAGGTTAACTACCTTGTTAAAAAGAAACGACCTGTGAACCCAGCGAAGATGCTTTCTGAGTGGTTAGTCAGGATGTGTCACAGTTTGCACAAGAAAACAGACTAAAACGACCAATATGCTCAAGGAAAATTCTGCCCATTTTGATGGCTGAAGTTTTAAAAAACCCTGTGCCGCGGTGAGATCCAAGCTGCCAGCGGCTCTTCTCTGTTCAGTTGGGAGGAAGCCCCTCAGCCCCTAAGTCTCTCCCTAGTTGGGCCTCAGCGTCAATCACCCGGTGTAACTCCGCCTCCTCCCGCCCACTTTCCTCATTATTAAAGGGTTTAATGAAGATGGTGTATATAGTTTTGTTGTTGTTGTTAACACGGTTTTTGGCACATAGTTAGGACTCAGTAAGTACTAGCAATTGCTTGTTTTGTTGTTTTAAGACAGGGTCTCTCTATGTTGCCCAGGTCGACCTTGAACTCATGGGCTCAGATGATCCTCCTGACTCAATCTCCCAGGTAGCTGCGACTACAGGTATGTGCCACAACATCCAGCTCAATAGCCGTTACTGATCATCAAAAATAAATAAGGAAAAAGCCTGCATCGGCATAAAGCATACAAATCCTAAAAATATTTGTATCATGTCTGTAATTTTAAAGTAATTTCAAAGTAACAGGGATTTGGTTTGTATAAGCCTCTTTGTACAGTGCCACCTTTCCTTAAAGTACTTAAAATCTTTTTGATGTTAATGAAGTTTAGAGGCCATGTTTAAGATAAAAGGGATATTAGCCAAGTGGAGCAGCAATAAAGTTAAATAATGCAGCTTGAATTTCACAGGAGAATTCATTCGCTGCTTTATGTTGCTTTGTCAGGCATATTCTGTCTATCCTTAATCTAATAAAATGGAGGCAAATCATAAAGTAAGGAATTAGATGTGAAATCAACATTTCAGGACATGGTCTTGAAATAGTTAGCATTCTTCCCAACCACTAGGGTTCTCTTTGAAAGGGAAAAAAAAAAAATCTTTCATTTCCCCATGACTTATTCCCACTGGAAACCCCAGGGATTGTGAAAAAGGCATGAGACAGGATGTGAATGGTAGGCACCATCTTGGACTTAACAGGAGGGCCTAGATCTGCTGGCTGGGTAACCACGGGAAGGACTAACGCCCTGTGTAGTTCATTTCTTGTAGCTATATTCATTCAGTTGGCATCAAATGCTATGCTAATTGCTGGGGATTCAACAGTCCATCATTTGGGGAAGATAGAAATTGAACATATTATTATAAATGTTTTCAGTGCTTAAAGGAAAAAATAATTGTTTTTTGGACTTTATTTTTGTTTTTTAATTATGCAGGACTCTCCTAGTCAATACACAAACATAACATTTTAGAACATATTCTTTAATCATTTCAACAAAATTAAATTCAAAATTGATTATTGCTTGACTAGATCTAGGCAACATGGGTTTTAGGAATTTCTAAAACTCTATATTTTGTTTATTGGTTGACTGCTTTGTAAACAACTCCCATGTTATGATAGACATAAAATTTGCATTTAGGTTAGTATTGAATTCAGAAACTATTCTTATTCCTCATAAATACAATGCTAATGAGTTTTTAGAATTCATTATAATTTCTCATTATGCTAGACATAAAGGCCATTTAGAATAATTGCAATAAAGTATAAGAAAATGTTTATAGACAGACACAATTAGAGAAAATGGAAAAGTCGGGTTAAACAAAATAAAGTGTTACTATTGTTGAAGCAATATATTTATCATTGTTTTCTCTGATTTTCAAAGGCCTACTGAATGTAAATGATATTTTTAATGCTTTTTAATATGGTGAGTTATAAGATTTTTTGAAAAGAACAAGAAGGTCTTTACCTTTAAATTCCTCAACTCTTTCCTAAAAGTAAAATCAAAAGGATGAAAAAAAAAAGAGAGAGCACCCTAACATTAGGTTATCACTTCTTTTCTTCTATTCTTCTGCTACATTTAGAGGCAACTTAAATTGAAGGTATCACACCACACTGCACAGCACTGTCTACACCACCCCGGGGCATCTTTTGTGGGGGAAGCATTTCTGAATTAAGTGAAATTCCATTTAACAGCGATGTCAGAGAGCAAGACTTTCCTGTGAATGCAACTTAGCTGTGCTCAGGATCCCTAATCTGACCCACATATCACTAAGTTTATGACAAAATGAAGCATTCGGTAATGGAATTTAATCCTTCCTGTGTTAATTGCTCCCTGGTTGTAAATCAGACATATTTTAAAAGTTCATTAAATTCTTCTTGCTCCAAGAACAACTTAGTAAAATGCCTTATCATTTTAATCACAGTTAACATTTTCCTGGAATATATAACATTTTAAAAGCCCATTTGATTCAGTTCAACTCATTCATTGAATGCCTGCACCCTATCAATAACATATCTATCCCCCTCTCTTCAGCAATTTGCATTTCTTTAAAATTTTAATAACTTTTAAGAAGTCATCTTTCTTTTTTTAAATATATTTTTAGTTGTAGATGGACGCAATATCTTGTTATTTATTTATTTATTATTATGTGTACTGAGGATTGAACCCACTGCCTCACACATGCTAGACAAGCCCTCTACCACTGAGCTACAACCCTGGCCCCAAGAAATCATCTTTCAAGAGCAAAAGTGTTAATATGCCCTTATAATTTCTAAGAAGGCTATAATTTTGATAACTTCAATAGGGGGGATATTATGCAATTTTAATTCCACACCAGAAGCATTTATCGAGATCCTACTATGCATTAGACCCTGACTAAGATGTGGGGAATACAAAACAGGGTGCATGTTATGGATGAAGTGAAAAGGTTTTATCACAAACTGGGTAGAAGCACAAAGATCAGTGAGTGAGTGAGTGAGTGTTTGAAAACCATGCAGAATGACATGGAATATGGATTTTTCCAAAGAATTCTTTGTAGTATGCTGAAAAGTTTATTTGCAATATGTATCATTATTGTTCTGGTCTTAGATAGTAAAACAGAAGAATAATAATTTAGATAATTAAAATGTCACCACTGTCCATTTTCCTTCTATTTGCTACATTTTGCCTTTGTTCCTTTGTTAAGAATAACAAGTATGTATGTGGAGGTAAGGCTGGAGGGTGGGAAGTGCTGCATGGAATTCTGTAGTACCTAATATCAACCTATCAATCTAAAATCTACATCTATTTCCAAAATCCACATCTGTTCCATGTCAGTTGGTAAACATGCAGCTGCAACTTGGGCCAAACCTGACAAATTCCCAGCAGCAATAGTGACATTTGATGATGTCAGTTAACAAGATGTGTTCAGGGATGTGAATTCACACTTATCTTAGTAGACTCAATAATATCCTCAAAACCCACTTTACATTCTGCCCTCCTCAGCATAGCGGCATTCTCCTTGGATTTGCTGCCTCATGTTTACAAGGTGGCTGCCAGAGCCTCAAGTATGGCATCTTTGTACCATCATCCCAATTACGAAGAAACTAAGAGGACAAGCAGAAAATATGCTTTATTCTTATCAGGGAGGAAAAGCTTTTCCAGAAGGTTCTCAATTTACTGGTCAGAATTGGGTCACGCGGCCACCTGCAAGGAATGCTGGAAAAATACATATTGGGAAGGGAAGTGAGAGATCAAGATGGGTTAAAGTCCAATGTCATACATCCCTGGGGTCTGGGTTGAGAGGTGGGCACATTACCAACCCAAACTACTGGGGCTCTACTAGCAAGGAAGACAATAGGGGATAAGTGGCAATGAATAGTGACTATCTTAGTCAAGCACTTAGCAGGATCTTGGGAAAATTACTTAGCAAACGTCTTTGTCTCTTTGGGTTGCTATAACAAACTGCCACAGACTGAGTAGCTTATAAACAACAGAAATTTATTTCTTCCAGTTGTGCAGGCTAGAAGTCCAAAGTCAAGGCATCAGCAGATTCAATGTCTGGTGAGGGCCCATTTCCTGATTCATAGATGGACATGGGCTTCACTCCATGTCCTCATATGGTGGAAGGGGCTAGCTAGCTTTCCAAGGTCTTTGATAAAAACAGCAATTCTATTCATGTCTGTTATGGTTTCAATATGAGGTATCCCCCAAAAGCTCATGTGTAAGACACTGCAAGAAAGTTTAGAGGTGAAATGATTGGGTTATGGGAGTCTTAAGTTAGTCATTCATCACATTTCATATATCACATTTGAATAGATTCAAATTGATGGTAACTGTAGACAGGAAGGGTGTGGCTAGAGGAGGTGGATCAGTGGAGGCATGACTTTGGGGCTTTTATTTTGTCCTTGTTGATTGGACCTGTCTCTGCTCCCTTATTTTCATGTCCTGAGCTGCTTTCCTCCATTATACTTTGAACCCAGAGCAGTGGAGTTGGACATCTATGGCCTGAGACCTCTGAAACCATGAGCACCAAATAAACTTTTCTTCTCTAGTATTGTTCTTATTTTAGAGGGGCAATAAAAGCTGACTAAAACCATGAGGACCATTCCCTCATGACCTAGTCTATCTCTTTTAAAAAAAAAACCCAGACTCCTATTGCCATTACATTGGGCTTCAGTGCATTTGGGGGAGACACTCAGAATCAGACCATAGTATCATCTGTACCTCAGTTTCCACATCAGTAAAATGGAGATAATGATAAAAATTAATTCCTCGACTTGGTGTGAGAATGAAATGACATAACTAATGCAAGTGCTTGAATAAGTACCTGATGCATGGTATGTACTATCCTATTAGCTACTATTAAAAGAGGCACTATGTCTTCCAAAGTGCTTGACTTACAACCAGATTCCTCAGATTCTCTGGATAGCACCAGTGTAGAAGACAGAACTGGAAAACATGCCTTCCAGCTCTCAGGAGTGAGTTCTTCCTATCAGTCCTATGTCTGTGACATAGGGACATATATCAGACCCTTTCTACTCTTCCCTGCACTGTCCCCCACCTCCCTCCTCCCCTTTTCCTTTCATTTGCTTCTTCTTCTTCTTTTACCCTTCTCTATCAAGACACCTTCCCTGTTCTTTCAGGCCAGGAAATTATCATGACTTCAAGGCTTAAAAAGATGTTGACCCTCACACAGGACTCTGCTGATTTCTATGAAATGTTATCCTCCAAGGACTAATAGGTGGGATACTGACAGCTTAGCTAATTTATTCTGCATGCATTAGAACATAAGGAATTTATAATCCAGGCAATAGTCAGTGTTCATTGGTTGTCTGATGAACACACTCATGAATGTTTTCTTTTTAGTACACCCTCCTAAGAAGTAAGAAGGAGATTAATTTAGAGAAAGGCAAACAAACAACAAAGAAAATTAGCTTTACATTTAACAAATTAGTTTATTCAATGTTTTTTAAAGATTGGGGTAGAAATAGGAGACACAACCTGCAAAATGAGTTTCAAAGATAGGTTTGCAAAAGAAAAAACCTTTGTTTATCATTTCAAAAATGGTAGAAACACTTTTAACTTAGCAGCAATGGGTTCATTGTATATTAGAGTTTCTCCTTCACTGCAGAAGCTCAGATAAAATCTGTCTTGCTACTTTTGGCAAATTTCTGGTTCTCTTTCTCCTTGACACTACAACAGGTTCACAAGTTTGATAAAATGCTTACTTAAAGGGAAAGCAGCCTGTGTAAGACTAAGTTCTCAACTACCTGTCCATACCTGTGTGCAGCGTGCGTGTTGTTGTGTTAATACATACGATGAGTTGAATATTTGCCAGGACTGCCAAAACAAAATGCCATAGACTGACTTACATAGCAGAAATTTATATTCTCATAGTTTTGGACGCTGAAATTCCATGGTCCAGGTGTTAGCAGATTTTATTTCTTCTGACACCTCTCTCCTTAGTTCACAGTTCAAGTTTTCTTGTTGTGTTCTCACTTAATCTTTTTACCATCATGTTTCACTGCTCTCTCTTCTGTGTGTCCAGATTTCTTCATCTTCTAGAGATATCAGTTGGTACCCCATTCTGAGGTACTGAGACCTTCAACATATGAATTTTGGAAGGAAGCAATTCAACCCTTGCAGTGGTTAGCTTTATGTGGCTGTGATAACAATATCTGACAAGAACAACTCAGGAGAAAGGATTTTTTTTGGTTCACAGTTTCAGAGGAGTCAGTTCATGTAGAAACACCATGGTGGAAGGGCATGCAGAGAAAATCTCAGCACATGGCAGCTGGGGAAGCAGAGAAAGCACATAAGGGGCCAGGGAAAGATATAGCCCAAGGCGTGTCCCCAGAGATGTATCTCCTCTAGTCATGCACATTTGCCTACAGTTACCACCCAGTAGACCATTTCAATATGAGTGGATTAATCCTGGTCAATTAATCGTTGCCTAATACTGCACCTTTCAATCTTGCTGCATTGGGCATCATGCTTTCAAAATGTGAGTTTTTCAGGGAACATTCTAGATCCAAATCATAACCACCCATAATAGTGAGTGTATAAGGTAAATAGTTCTAGAGTGTATTAGTCCATATTCTGTTACTACAATGAAATACCCAAGACTGTGTAACTTTATAAAGAAAAGAGGTGTATTTAACTCACAGATTTGGAGATTTCAGGACGTGGCACCAGCATAAGCTCATCTCTAGAGAGGACAGATGGCACTGCCATGGCAGAAGAAAGAGTCCTTTCTGAGAACACTCCCTTAATAACCAGAGGGCCTCCTACTGGTCTCCAACACTGTGTGTGTGTGGTGGTGGTCGTGGTGGTGCTAGGGATTGAATTCATGACCCAACATTCAACCACTGAGCTAAACACCAGCTCAGTCTCCAGCTCCCAGAACTCCACAACCTCCACTCCACCACACTGAATCTCCAACACCTCTGCCCGTGAGAGTCAATATGCCCAAACTATAGCACAGACACAGGTACTGTGGCTACTATAAAATGTAGTGTTTAACAGCATGGGCTCTGGAATTTGACTGTCTTCGTTTCCTTGCTTGTTATCATTTGCAAATACTCCATTTACAAGCAGCACAACCTTAGAAAAGTAACAGAATCTCATCAAACATTAATCTCTACCGTAATAAGACAACAAAACTATATTTACCTATTAAGGAAGGAGGCAGCACCAAACTCCTATGAGTACTGAAAGGAGGAAGAAAACGAGGGCATGTATACGCTGTAAGCTTTGGAGACGAGCAGGGGAAAAGCACAGAGAATTCATTTGTATATATTTAAGCTATTGTGAGAAAACTGAAACATTTGTTTTTGAAAATGGAAGTTTCAGCTTCCATGTGCAATATAATCTTTCTTCACTTTCCATTAAAACCAAATGGTGTGACTTCTGAAAGTTAGTAAGTCCTTTAGTCCTTTTTCTTTTTCTTAAATTAGCCCCAGAGGGAAATATTCCCTACTTGTGCCTACTAAAGAGGGAAAGGGAATAGATCCAGAAGTTAAAACCAGACTGCATTGAAGCCATACCTCTTTCCTCCTTCCTTCCTGCCCTGTTTCCCATCTGAAGGAGAAAAAGCCGAGGGTGAACAGCAGCAGAGGTGTATTCAGATTTTCCGTCATGTCCTCCAGGGGCAAGTGGAGATGATTGGATGAATCCTTTAGAGTTAATTGTACCTGACATTTCCTCCCTCTGCACATCTGAAAAGCCCTAGCAGGAGTCAAAACCTGCTTATGAGGACCAGCAGGGTACAAATGAGGGCAAAAAGGGCCACGAGTAAAATGATAGAAGCTAAACTACTTGTTTTAAGACTAAATAGTAACAACAGTATAAGATTGCAGAACAAAATAGGTAGTAACAAAAAAGAACAAGGACGGTATGTAGGTACTATTATGTAGACTCTGCATATACCATTAGGGAGGAAAAAAGCAAGGAGCTGAAAAATGAATATTGTTTCTTTTGTGTAAGAGGGGAGAGTACAGAGATACAATAAAATATCAAAGTAAAAGATAAAAACAATTGGTTTTTTAGAGGGATCAGAAGGTGGGAAGGAAATGAAATAAGGTGGAGGGAATATGGATGAATAAAATCAATTTTTCTGACTATATTTTTTATAATTTTGAATTTGAGTCATGTAATGACTCAAATATGTCTTACCTGTTCAAATATAAAATTTAATTAGAAAGAAAGCAAACTACATATGAAATCAAACTAAATCAAATTGCCCTGTGTATCACATGAGCAACATAATATATATAGAATATAATTCTGTCAAATGACTTTGAAACACAGATTCTTAACTATTCATCC
>JAJEJO010004533.1:168740-201447 GCA_020662805.1 Glaucomys volans
CTATTCATCCTTAATGAAATATATTCTAAGAACAAAAAAACACCAAAAAAGTCAATAATTTCCTGCTACTCACTTTTAAATCTTCTTCACATGTATTGTAGACCATGGCAAAAAGTAAATATGTTAATGTTATTAGAACCTGAAATTTTCTATTGAAGAAGAAAGAGGTACAAATACAAATTTTTTAAAGTTAAAAAAATCCCATAATATTAAATTTTATTTAGAAATTTCAGTACAAATTCACATGTTTTTGTGGTTTGTTGTTGTTTTGTTTTTGTTTTTTGCAGTGCTGGGGATTGAACCCAAGGCCTCATGTGTGCTAGACAAGCACTCTACCACAGAGCTACACCTCAGTCCCTGAACTCATGATTTAAATAAATATATTTGCTAGCACTGGCCACCAAAAGAGCTTAGAGGCAATGACATGCTAGTAATAATGAGCTCACTGAGTAAATTGACCTCAGTTTTAAAATACTAATCTCCAAAACAAGGTCCCAGGGTTCTTTAGAGAAATGGCTGGTTCTGAGTTTGGTACAGGAAAAGCCCAAAGTGAACCCAGGTGTTTTCTTCTACCCCAAACTAAGAAGTGCCCAACAGAATGATGGGAACATCCCAAAAGGACACAGGAGCTAGCCAGCTTTTGAAGGAGCTCCATTTGCAGTAACCTGAAAACCAATTTTGGAGTAACCTGAAAACCAAAAGAAATGGCTGCAACTGATTATAAAAATTAAATAAATAAAATTTGACAATCCATAAAATTGTTCAAAGAAAGACAGAAACTGTTTTACCCTCTAAATTGCTAATTCTGCAAGTTAGCAATTAAAGAGAAAAAATTATTTCCCCTACCTTTTTAGAAATGTCCCTGTCAAAATGTTTAATATAACTTCAATCCAGCTTTTAGATTCAAATTCCCATTCACAGGAAGGTAGGGAGAGTGAACTAACAACCTGAGGAAACAATCAGACAAATCCAGAAGGTAGGTAAATTCACAAACTTGGCCTGGACTCTTCTAAAGGTCAATGTTGAAACAAAACAAACAAGCCAAAGATTGAGAGACTGTTCTTGTTTAACTTGATTGAGGGACTGTTCTTGTTTAACTTGATTGAGGGACTGTTCTTGTTTAACTTGCTTAACCAAATACAATGGGTGAAACTTGTTTGAGCCTTTATTCAAAAAATAAAAGCTATGAAAGTCCTTTTGGAGACAAGGAAATTTTAATCCGAATGGGATATTAAACTTGGTTATCAACAGGGAGCTATGTTAATTTTCTTGTGTATAATAATGGCATAAGGGTTATGTAAGAGAATGGCCTTACTTTTAGGAGATGCAGGGTGAAATATTTAAGGGTGAAATTTCAAGGTATCTTCTCTCTTTAAATTAAAAAAAAATGCAGTTAGATAGACACATAGATACAGAAGAACAAATATGACTAGATGTTGATAATTATTAAATCAAAATGATATTTTTCAAAATTGAAAATTGGGTGGCAATTCATATATGAATTGCATATATATCTCATGTCTAGTAAGTAGCTAACCCCATGCATTTTCTTGTTGCTTCCTGAATCATTGAGCAGAGCTTCCCAAAGTGATAAGGGCAGCAGCGTATGGGGGTGGAAGAACCGTGAGGGTCATCCTGTCTAACCTCTGAATGTCGTCGCCTAGGAAGGTGAGTTCTGGTTCCTGAACACGGGGTCTGGTGTAGATTCAGGCCCAGTCTCCTTGCAGCTTTGTTGTTCTTCCCAATAAGAGAATGAGCTCTGGAATCAGAAAGATGTGAATGCAAAATCTGCCTATGTGGTCTTGGGCCAGACACTTAAAGTCACTGAGGTGCATGTTCCTCATCAGTAAACAAAAATAATAAGCCATGTCTCACATAGTTATTCTAAGGGCAAAGTGAGAAAAAGTGTAAGAAGCGCTTAGAACAGAAATTTCACCTACCCAAGAATTCAAGTCAATGCTGGCTTCTATTCCCAGCCTTCAGGTCCTTACCACCCTCCTGCTATTTTTCTGCTTCTGCTTTTCTTGCAGTCACCCTTTCTGCATTTATCTCCCTTGGGTATCATGAGAAATGCCATATGCAGAATTATAATGCAAATGGGCTCCTGTTTCTCCTTGTGGGTGTTCTTGCCCTGCCATCTGATGTGAGCCATGCTGTGCTGTTCTGCTGAGACATCGTCATCAACAGCTGTTCAGGACCTCGCTGCCTCCCAAACATGACAGAAGAAGGTGGTTTCGCCCACATTATTACAAAATAAAACACTGACAAAATCAGGGATGGTTTAAAAACAAATTATTTTAAACAAATACAAAATATTAGGAAAACATATAAATCCAGAAACCACTTGACATTTACTTTGTCCTGTGCTACAACTCACGTACAGGAAAAGTCAAAGACTTTTAATGTAAAAAATAACAATAATTTTTGGAATATTTGATACGTATCATGTACCACTCCAGACATTTTATAAGTGTAATCATACTTAATCCTGATAGCAGCTTTTTGGAGGAGATATTCCCCTTTTACAGACGAGAATACTGAAGTTCAGAGAGATTTGTCTAGAAGGTGATTGATCCAATAAAGTGCAAAACAACATTGCATCTGGATCCCACTGGTAACATTCACAGGCCATAGAGTTATCCTCCCCAGAAACTTCACAGGGGCCACTGAGGTGCAAAGGGTCCAGCTGGATGCTGATTTTTTTTTCCCAAAACATCATCCTGGAAGTACAATCCAGGTAATTTCATGGCATAACCCAACCCCACTTGCTACTTGGGTGAAACCAACTCCATTTGAACCTCTTGCTCTCACCCCAAGAGGATGTGATCCCTGCTGTAGGTCTCCCAAAACTAAAGCAACCGTGAGACTTGTGAGCCATAGGATGGTCTCCAACAAATCCAAGAGTGCCTGAGTGCTGGTGTCCAGGGCATTGTCCACTGCACATGTTTGCAATGAGTTTTCTGACTGCCTCTATTGTCTGGATCAGTCCCCTGTGCAATCAATCTCGGCAGATCCAGAAATGCTTACCTGGAGCAAATGCCTTGCCTGGGAATAAATTCCCAGGCCATTTTGGGTCACTTCTGCAGTTCTTTCCATTTCTGCTCCCTAATCGGAAAGTGACTTTCAGTACTACTCTTCACCAGGAGGAAGCTTGCTGGTTGCTTGCTATCTGTCCTGGTTTACAATTCCAGTCCTTCCTAAAACTATTCTTCTTCTTCTTCTCCTTCTTCTTCTTCTTGTTCCTCTTCTTCTTCTTCCCTCACTTTCTCCACTGCACTCACTCTCAGTCACCATGAGGTTAGCAACTTTCCTCTACTGTTGCCATGATTTTCTGCCCCATCTTGGACCTAGAGCAATGGAGTGGGCTGATCATGGACAGAACCTCTGAAACCATGAGCTCTAACTTTTCCTCTTCTGTGTTGTTCTCTTCAGGTATTTTGGTCATAGCAACAAAAAGCTCACTAGCACAGAAATTGGTACCAATAAGTGGGATCGTTGCTATGACTGACCTGACCATGTGGTTCCTATGTTTTTGTAACTGGTTTGTGGAGGTGCTTGGGAAAGTTTGGAGATTCAGGCTGGAGAAGCCTTAGAATGCTCTAAACAGAACTTAATGGGCAATTCTGATGGGAGCTCAAAACACCAGAATGCTGATAGGAATGCAGACAGTAAAGACTGTGCTCATGAGGTTTCAGAGGGGAATGAAAATTCTTTTGGAGATTAGAATAGAGATCATTCATGTAATATTTTGGCAAAGAACTTGTCTACATTTTACCCATGTCCTGAGACTTTGTATGAAGACAAATTTAAAGGAGATGGACTAATTAATCCATCTGAGAAAATTTCCAGGCAACACAGCATTCAGACAGTGGCATGGATTGTGCCAGCACCTTTTAGCCAGTACTGTGAGAAGTGAGAACAGATAGCAGAGCCCAAAGATTTTAAAAACTTGCAGTTTGGCCCTTTTTGGAATGGAAATGTTTACTCTGTGCCATTGTATATTGGATATATGTAACTTGCTTTTGATTTTTACAGGGGCTTGAAGCCAAGAGTTTGTCTTGAGTTTCAAAGAGACATTGGACTTAGACTTTTGCGCAATGCTGGGAAGTCAAATCTATGGGACCTTGCAGCCGGCCTAAATGTATTTTGCCTTGTTAGATGGACATGAATTTGGGGGGTCCTAGGACAAAATGTTATGGTTTGGATATGAGGTATTCTCCCAAATCTACTGTGTTAATGCAGGAATACTCAGAGGTGAAATTAAAAGGATATGAGAGCAATAATCTAACCAGTCCACCCTAGTGTGAATGGACTAAGTGGGTGGTAAATGTCGGTAGGTGGGAGCAAGGCTGAAGGGAGGGGGATTTGGGGGCATTCCCTGAAAGTATTCATTTTCCCTGTGGCCTCTTCCCCCTTCTCTCTCTGTCCTTATCAGTTACCATTAGATGAGTAGCTTTCTTCTGCCCTGCCCTTTAGGCATGATGCTCTATCTTTCCTTGGGCCCAGAGCATTGGAGCCAGTCACTATAGCCTGAACCTCTGAAACTGTGAGCCCAAAATAAACTTTTTCTTCTCTAAGTTGTTCTTGTCGGGTCTTTTGGTCACAGCAATGAAAAGCTGACTGACACAGATGATCTTCTCTCAGTTTGTGTACGTGAAGACAGTACTCATGTCTCTTATTCTCTTACAAGAGTGCTAATCCCATCATGAGGATCTCAACCCTCATATCTATTTTTTTTTTTTTTTTGGTACTGAGGATTGAACCCCGGGGCACTCCACCACTGAGCCACATCCCCAGCCCTATTTTGTATATTATTTAGAGACAGGGTCTCACTGAGTTGCTTAGGGCCTTGTTAAGTTGCTGAGGCTGGCTTTGAACTCACGATCCTCCTGCCTCAGCCTCCCAAGTGCTGGGATTACAGGCATGAGCCACCGCGCCCGGCCCCTCATATCTATTTTAAGTATAATTATTTCCCAAAGGCCTCACCTCCTAATACCATCCATTGGGATTAGGGCTTCAACATATGAATTTTGAGAGAACATAAATATTCAGTTCCTGATACTGTGGGAACCCCTCAATAGGAGAGTTGGTAGTCCTGGGTCTGCCATCTATCATCAAAGCTGGGCACTCAGGGCCTAGGTGTGTCCTCATTAGGAGGCCTCTGAAGTCGTGTCCCTGAGGCTTGACACCCTCCTCAGAGCAGGGCCCTCTAGTCCTGTACAGAAGGCAGCAGAGATCTACAGTGTACTTCGCCCCCCGCCCCCAGTAGACACCTGGGGAATTTTTTTTCTAATCAGGAAGAGAGGCCTTCTGTCCCTCCCACATCCCTCAGGGCTCTGCCTGGTCTTCTTCTAGCAGGTTAGAATTCTGGAAAACAAATGCAGAACGACCTGTAGCTCTTTTGCTTCCTACCTTGCCTTATACCTCCCCTGAGGCAATGAAACAAGAATGGTGAGAAGTGAGGGGGTGGGGAGCAGAGACTGTTCAGGGAGAAAGAACAACTGAATAATTCCACTGTCTTTGGCCACAACATACATGCACACAGTATCTTTTCAACACTTGGGGCAGGCATGGCTTCTCCCCTCTCACTGTTGTGTTCCTGTTCCTCTTCCCAGCCCACTCTTTAACAAAAGTTTCATATCACTAATGCTCCAAACTTACCTTCCTTCAAAGAAAGTCAAATCAAAAAACTTTTGCTTTTCAGTGGTAACTGCAGGTGGTGGTTCCAAAGGTCACCAAATATTCTAAAGGTCTTATCACTGGAGTACAAGTCCTGGCAGATGTAGAGAAAGAACAATTTGACTCATTTTTTACTAAACTTCCCTGAAATGTTCCCAGGCTTAAGAAGAAATGTTCTTCTAAGAAATGTTCTATAATATGTGTTTGCGTGTGTGCATTTTAAACTATAATGAATTATTTTTAAAAATGAGTCTATCTCACCCACCTAAAAGTAAAGACAGCTCTTTCCTTCACTGGGTCAGAACTGACCTATTTCGGATATCTCAGGCATAAACTCCTGCTTCAGGCATTTGAACTGATGGGTTTTGATGTTGGTTTTGAAGTTGGAATAAGAATGAAGTGAGATGCCCTTCAAAACATTCTCCCTTTGGAGCTACAGATTTTTTTTTTTCCTTTTCTTTTCTGGTTCTAAAAGGGACAACCTCTAAGTTGGGTCTTTTCTTAGCTATGGTCTAAACAGAGTGCTGCTTTAGCACTCTGGGGCTAACCACTGGGGCTAACCAGTCCTGCAGAGGTATCCCCAACCCTCAGGTAACAAAAGTCCCAGCAAGACTGGCCTTCCTCAGGTCTGGGCCCCCTGGACAGAGCTTCCTTCAACAACTGCCTCAGTTTATAGCTTAGATATTCCACAAAGTCCAAGTATTAAAGGCTTGGTCCCCAGCTTGGCACTATTGGGAGGTGGTGGAAACTTAAAGAGGGAGGCCTAGTTGGAGATTTGAAGTCATTGAGGGTATATCCTTGAGGGGTATAATGGAACCCTGGCTTCTTCCTCTTTCTTGTTTTCACTTCCTGGCCATAATGATGTCAGCAGTTCAACTCTTCCAGGATGAGCTGCCCCACCAAGAGCAACAAGGTCAACTATCATCAACTGAAACATCTAAAACTCTCTCCCTCTTTCTCCCCGCCCCCAGCCCCCATGTGAGTGTGTGTGTGTGTGTGTGTGTGTGTGTCTGTCTGTCTGTCTGTACTGGGGTTTGAGCCCAGGGCCTTCATGCATGCTAGGCAATCCCTCTACCACGGGAGCTATATCCTCAGGCAACTTTTTCTCTTTATACATTGATTATCTCAAGTATTTGTTATAGTAATGGAAAGCTGACTAGCCCAAGAAACAATGACAACAAGGTCAGCAATCAGATGTCCCCAACAGCTGCTCTCAGATTCATAGGTGGCCAGGAAGGACATGTATGCATGTGAGTAGGACTGGCTAATACCTGCCAAATTCATAGAATCAATAGTCTCTGAACATTTCTCACTTAATGAATAGATTAATTCTTGTCCTGTGCAATTGGTGGATCACTAAGGGTTTTCTGTAGCAAAGTGGGTTTCTCTGAAACCAGGTAGGTTTTTGAGCTGCCTCTTTCTGCTCTCAGTTGGTGTGAGCTCAGGAAATAGGAATTGATTTTTATCCTAGACAGAACTTAGAGAGGAAGTTGCCAAAACAGCTCAAGCTTCATTTCAAAGTCAAATCCAAATGACTTTTGTATGACCCACTGGTTTGCATTGCATGGGTGTTCCACACCTGCACTTGGCAGCACTGGAACTGGGAGTGGATTGCAGTTGACTGTTGACTATTCTTATCCTTAGAACCTGTTCCCCACCCACTTGTTAACAAATCTCTAATAATTTGGGAGTTCCCAGATAAAGGTGAGGTGGGGAAATAAAAACCCTTTGTTGAAAGTTGTCAGTAATCATTATAGGCTTCAATTGGGAAAATAGAATTGAATAGACTGAGTACCTGGTCTCTTCCATGGATGAAGTTATAAAACCCAGGGTCCATCCTTACCTAATGCCACAAATTTATGATTATATTAATATTTAACAAGACATTTCTGTGTCAGATTATTCACATATAATTAATCTTCACAGAGAACCAGCAAGAAAGGCATAATTATCCATATTTGACAAACGAGGATACTGAGGTTCTGAGTGAGCCATCCAAGTTTATACAATCAGTAAGTTGAACCACTATTGGAATCTGAATTTGCTCAATGTTGACTATCATTGAAGTATAAGATATTCAATCAATCAATATCTTCATTGATTGAAGATTTTCAAACTAGAGAATTTGTATCTTATAGTTACTACAAGCCCAATCAATAGAACAAAACTTCATTAGCATAAATAATAGAGGGGAAACTATAATTTAACATAAAAATAACATCAACTATCTTTTGTTGGTTGCCTTCTGTTTGTCAGGAATGTTTCTAGGCACTTCATGTGCTTATTACATAACAGGCAGGACAGCTCTGGCTGTTTTCACCTTCATAGATAAGAACAACAAACTCAGAGGTTATCTACCATTCTTTTACAGAGCAGTACAGTGGGTATTGAATCCTACGCTGAAAGATCCAAGTCAAGGGTAAAACTATGATATAAAATAATAAAATCATAGAATTTTAGAGCAGAAAGGGCTGTCAAGGTGACGTAGTCCAAAACTCCCCCTTTGAAATGTGGAGAAATTTAGGTTTAGGACCTTGCCCTCTAAAAACATACATTATTCAGTTGGTTGTAAATCCAAGCTAGAATATAGACTCAATTCAATTAATCAATTTGCCTTGAGTGCCTACCATGCATGACCAAGTCTTCTCTCCCCCAGATCCCCCCCCTTTTTTTTTTTTTCTCAGACCTTGTGCAGAAAGCAGGAAATGGATAGGGATCAGTCAGACACAAGACCTAAGTCATGGGACTGACTGCAGTTATAAGGAAAATGTTCAGTCTGTCCTGAAGTCAGAGGGGAGGGGCCAGAACTGGAGCATCAGGTATAACTTGATCCTAATCTTGAATGTCAAAAATATTCTGAGTTACTTTGGAAGTGACTTATCTTGAATGAGATAAGTCCAAGCCTTTTGATTTCCCCTGAACCCTAGAATGATATATTTTAATGCAGTTAAGGTTAGTGCTTTATTTTTGAGATTTTTCTGGTTCTAAACATTTGCACATATTTCAAGAAATGTATGTTGAATGAAAAAATGCATGACTGAGAAAAGTGAGCTCAATAGGTTAAGTGAGTATCCAAGGTTATTTAACTACCAGCAATCTGGGACTTGAAGCTTTCATCCAATTTCTATTTCCTTGTCATTGCTTGCCTCCTCGGAATCTTTCACCACTATCAAGAAGGTTAGTAATATTGTGCCTTCCTTCACTCTAGAATATGAATATCAGCAAAATGTCTTGCAATCTTTGATGAAGCAAATGTAAAATCAGTATGTGGAAAAGCAGGCATTATCTCCAGCAGCATATCTCTAAAACAGATTGAACAATGATTTTATTTCTAAAATTCTCTAATCTGACATTAGAAATGTGCTTTCCATTTGCAGAAATGCAATAATATTTCTATTTGCTGGGATATATGAGAAATGATACTTGAACGGCCTGCCTTCTTTAGTCAAATAAATGGATAAGCTTTTAGCCAGCCCCTTCTAACTCTGTGTCCACAAGCATATTTGCTGCATTAGTAGAAAGTAAGATTGTCTTTATAAGAAAGGCAGCGAGGATGAGATACCACTGATTTAGTGTTTAGAATTCTGACAGTTAATGGGAATGTAGTTATGTGACTGACCGGATCAATATGGCTATTAGATTGTCTGTGAATGAACCATTAATAAATTCCATAGAAAAAAAGATTGTGCCAACTCAGTTTTGTTGACTTAAGCATGCTATAGAACTGGGGGTGAATGAGGCTGCACATATATATATGAGGAGCCAAGGAATAAGAGAAAGACACTCTGCTGATTGGAAGAGCCCCTACAGCCGGGGAGAGGACAGGGCTGGTGCAGGTCTGGACCCTGAGTATGGAAAGGCAGGGCACATTCTTGAAGCAAGTACAGTATTAGGTCTGGACATTCCTCTTCTTCTACTCAGACTCACGTGAATGTGTCTCAGCTATGTCCTTAGTAGGCAGAGACTTTCCAAATATTATAGACTTCCTTCCCTTTATATATCTTTTTATTTTCCAATTTGCAGTCAATACTATCTAATTACTTTCACTATCAGCATACCAGCCTCAAATACATATTCCAATGTCCTGAAATAGAGAAGGAGCTTATCACGCAAGGGGAAATTCTGTTGCTTGCCAACAAGGAGACACTTCTAGCAACAAAAGTTGATATATATTTAGTGTAAATGATCAACTTGAATCTCCACCCCTCCTGTTTCCAACCCTGATAGGAAGCAAAGTGGTACGCATGGAGTTCCACACCTTCTGCCTCCCAGCAATTTTACAGGGTAGAATTAGTCTCGCCACTTTCTTAACTCAGGGCTCTGTGTTTCAGCATTCCCTGGAGGCAGTGTGCTTAGTTAGACCTTGCCAGACATGAGACGATCACCTGGCCGAGTTAGGGAGTTTCCACTTGTATCCTACATCTCAGGAACCAAAACTAGTGTGAGGGGAATGGGCAAGGGTGGACATTTGCAGTGTCAATGAGCACTCCCAGCTTCCTGGGTGATTGGATTTCTCTCTCTCTCTCTCTCTCTCTCTCTCTCTCTCTCACACACACACACACACACACACACACAATTTTGTATGTCAGATAGTTCCCCCTTCATGATAATTGCTGAGGCACTCTAGGAATCTTTATGAAACTATTGCTATAATGCCCCATGTCACTGCCTTCACTTTGAATTGTAATCTCTTTGGAGGAAGCTCTGGATTCTATTAAGTCAGTACTTCTAGGAACTATGTCCAATGTGCCAAACCCTTTGGGCAACATGTTGCGTTAAACATGTTTTCTGTCTACAGGAAACTAACAGCAAATTCAAACTGAAAAATAAGACTCTCAGACATGAATGATCGACTAGTAATCTACAAACAAAAAGAGCTACAGGTACTGAAGGGATGATCCTGGTACATTTTGGTCCACATGCCATTCGTAACTGTCCTCCTAGGAGGCCAGGGAGGCCTCTATTGCTACCGTTCTACCCAGAGACTAAAGAAACACCCAAAGGTGCAGTGGATCTATACTGGGCACAGCTGTCTCTGTGGAGTTAGGCTGATGCAGTGGGGAGGGGAGGAATTGAAGAAAAGCTGGAGATCCAATGAGGCCAGAGAGCTGAGGGGTAAATACTGAACAGAATTGTGAGTTTTAAGAAGAGGGCCATTTGATAATGAAGATGGAAGAAAGAAATGAAAAGAGCCACTCTTATTTCAAGTAAGAAGAGCATTCTGCCTGGTAAGCTGGAAGCTCAGCACATGTGGGTTGCCCAGCTATGTATTTCGAGTCTAATATTTCAGTACTCTGCATCCATCCTTGGATCTGTCCATCAGGCAGCCAATTTTCTTATTCATCCATGTTTCACAGCAAGGCTAGATTTCCACTGCTGTGGCTCAGAAGTCATAGGCATCAGCTAGGGATAGGAAGATCCAAACTGCAGAAAATTGTAAGACCAGCTGAAGCAAACTGCATCACCCGAGATCACAAGGATCCCAGGAGCAACTAAGTCTATGTGCAAAAGGGTATGATTTGAAACAGATTGTTTACATTCTTAAAAAACCAGCGTGGGCTGGGTGGGGAATGGGGGTGGGAGATGGATGTGTCCCTTCTCAAGGTCTGAAGAGTTTCAAAAATATACTGGGAAGGGTATTTGTTTCTATTCTAATAAAGAAGCAAAATGTGTTTTTATTTTAAACAACCAGGAATAAATGTTTATGTCTATGTCAAAACTGGAATTTAATGTTGAATTATGAAAATAAGAAAAAAAATAAGGCACATCCAAAATTTTAATGGTTTTGTTTAAAAGAAAATGAAAAGTATACATTTGTAAGTAACAGTGTCACTCATACAATGTATATATTAGTGGAACATTTCATCCAGATTTCAGCATGTAAATAAATGACAAAAGTTATTAACTTATACAAACTCATCTGGAAAAGGAGACTGGCCTGAGCTTAAATGACAAAAAAAAAAAAAAAAAAAAAAAAACAGTTATGGAGTAAAAAAGAAAAGGAAATGTGGGTTTCTAGTTTCTAAAAAGCTGAAGATCAAATTTCTTGACACAGTAGCCCATAACACTTTAACCAAAGAGCAAATGGTTTCTAAAGGCTCTGTCAGCCAGCCTGCCAGGCACTAAGGGCCAGACTTTTTTTCCTGTGACGAACCAGTGTCAGGCCTGTATAACTACCTTGCAGTGTTCATGATAGTAGGAGAAATGTAGTTAAAGCATAATTGTGACAACGGAAAAGTCCAAATTTGCAGTGTGAAGAAAATAAAATTTTCAGAGACCTGATAATTCAAAAGAAGATAGCTGTAGATATGTATATATTACTAAGAAGAATAAGGAAGTTCAAAAACCTTTTTTACCACTAAAAACATTAAGATCTTGTGTAAGGATATTCCTGAGACTTCAGGCATCACCAGAATTGTAAGCAGGGATAACTTTTCCTTTCCTTCAGAAAAAATTAGCTTTGTAATCCTCCATCCATTCCCCAAATCAGGAGGACATAGGACAGGTGGTTTTTGAGTGCTTCCTTAGCCAGTTGTTCCACCCCACCATCTTCCAATTCTGGAAAGTCCCTTACCCTTCAGCACGTTTCCCAACTTGCAAAGCCAGCCAATCTTTCATTGATCTTTAAAAGTCTGTGAAATTTCATTATGTTTTTGTTTATTCTAAATTAGAAACCTCTAGATTCTTTCTACTGGGGTTTAAAATATTAAGTTGATAAGTAAATGTCCCGAAAGAAATAACCAAATTTAAAAATTTCACCAAGATTCCATTTCCAGATGCTTCCTGGTGACTAACATGGCCATAATGCCTTCAGTCTTTGTTTCTGTTTCCTGATTCACTCAGTGGGAATAATTTGTCTTGTGAATTTGTTTAATCAAACTGACTAGAGTAAAGATACATGTTCATAGTCATCTTTGCAAAACTAACACTTTGACTCTCATGTGCTGAACATTGCACCAACAGTTGCTGGATCATAAAAATGCTCATTCAGCTGCTTGAATTCCCATGCTACAGATTTCCTGTTAGCACTTAAAATTTGAATCTAGGTTTGAATCTAGTTTTATTAAATTAAATATTCCCATTTTAAAATTTACTATAAATATTACAGATGTATCACAACTTTGCAAATTCAAGATAACTTGGATAATATTTTATGAAGAAAGTTATGATCTTCTTAATATTTGTCTCAATACTTCCTGATGTAACTTCAAGGACAGAGAGTGGAAAGTTGAGCTGCAGTGAAAGATTGAAACCAGATTATGAAGGTATTCATTTATATGATTAATGGTTCTGCAGTTTATTTTTTGCTCACGATTGCATGTGTTGCCTGGTGATTCCTCTGTTGATCTTTTTCAGTATAACTCGTGTGGTTGCACCGTGTGGCAGATTGGCTAGGGCTGTCAGCCTTGGCACATTGATCTTATAGAATGTGGCTACCCCAAATAGCCAGCCTGGGCTTTCTTACAGTTTGGTGGTCTCAAGGCAGTGTTCTTAGAAGAAGCATTCCCAGAGTGTAAAATTGGAGCTTAAAAACTTTTTATAGGGGGGACAAGAGGAACTTCCGATGGTGTAGAGAAAAAGGGGAGGGTTTGGGTGGGGGAAGGAAAGATAGTAGACTGAGACAGACATCATTATCCTATGAACATGTATGATTACATGAATGGTGTGAATCTACATTGTGTACAACCATAGAAATGAAAAAGTTGTACCCCATTTGTGTACAATGAATCAAAATGCAGTCTGTAAAAATAAAAATATAAATAAATAAATAAATAAATAAATAAATAAATAAATAAATAAAGCTAAACGTGCATACCATAGGACCCAGCAATTGTACTCCTGGGCATTTTTCTCACAGGGAAAAAAGCAAAACTATTTATATAGAGGCTGTAAGATATACATTACTTATACCACATTTTATTCATCTGAGCAACTCACAAAGCCAGCCCAGATTCAAGGAGAGAGAAAATAGACTCCATCTCTTAAGGAGAAAAGTGTCAGAGTCACATTGGAAATGCTTACAGGATGTGAAATAACAATGCAGCCATTTTTGGAAACCATCAACTGCACTCCGCCTCCTAGCCAAAATAATTCCCATTCCTCCCTCATAAAACTACACTAATCACCACCTCCCTCCATGGCTCATCCTATTAGGGCATCTGGTCCAAGTCCAGGGTGTAGCCATCTCAACCAGGTGCAAAAGAAGGGTTCCTTGTGTTGCTTGTGTATACTGATTGGTGTGCCTTCTCTCTGTGTGGAAGCCTGTGACCTCAAAAGGCAAATTATTTGCTCCCCACACACAGCACACAATGGTAAAGCAAGGACAGGAAAACTTCTATGGACAAATGATGATATACTCTGTAAAATCAGGACCATAAAGGGAGCAGAGAGCAATCATGGGAAAGATGGAGAGATACTGTCTCAGGAATATGGGTGAGGAACTTGGAAAGTGGTATGGTTTGGATGTGAGGTGTCCCCAAAAGCTCAGGTGTGAGACAATGCAAGAAGGTTTGGAGGAGAAATGATTGAGTCATAGCCTTAATCTAATCAGGAATTAATCCCTGATGGGATTAACTGGGTGGTAACTGGAGGCAGGTGAAGTGTGACTGGAGGAAGTGGCTTCTAGGGGCATGACTGTGGGGTATATATTTTATATCTAGAACATGGAAACACTCCCTCTTCTCTCTCTCTTTCTCTCTCTCTCTCTCTCTCTCTCTCTCTCCTTCCTGATCAACATGTGAGCTGCTTCACTCTGCCATACTCTATTGTCATGATGTTCTGCCTCACCTCAAGTCCCAAGGAATAAAGCTGCCTGCCTATGAATGGAGACTTTTGAAACCATAAGCACTTAAATAAATGTTTCCTCCTCTACAATTGTGCTGGTTAAGTCCTTTAGTCACAGCAGTGAAAAAGCTGACTAAAACACAAAGTCTTCTAGCAAGGGATGCTCATGAAACTGACACCATTTCCTGAGCATTTTCTAGTGCCAGGTACTATTCTGAGCATACTTCATGCACTTTCTCATCTAATCTTCACAACAAACTTTAGAAAAATGTCTGTTTAGCAGCTGAGGAAAACCTAGGCTAAGACATTATTGTTGAGGTAACCCACCTAGGCTACATTGGCAGAGTGAGGGTGGTTTTGAACTTCTGAGCTTGGATAGTAACTGGTATAGAGAAAGCAAGACATGTAATAGGTTGTGAAAAAGTTGAATTAATGTTTAAACTTGGTGAACTTTGAGGTGCCTGAAGGCTATCTATGGGGAAAAACTGAGGGCTGGAAATACAGACTGGCATTCAGGGGACCATAAAAATGCTCTTCTAGAGAGATTGAGAAGTGATCTGGGGATGAAACTGGCAAAACCAAAGCCTGCCCCATTCTGGCTCATCATGGTTGGAAGCTGCTTATCTGTGTCCTGGCATTTCTGATATATCCTGTTGTAAGCCTTGGGTAGGTGGGATGGTTCAGGGCTGATTTTTATGCCAATTGTGATGCCATAATTCTTGCCTTAATTCCTTGCACAAGAAAACTCCATCATTTAGAATATTCTCTGTGCTAGGAACAGTGTATTCTTTGCACATTCATAAATTTGAGGAAAATTGGATTTACCTTTGATCAATGGAGAGTGCCTTTTCCTTGTAAAGGACAGTTTTTGTGTTTTAGACTACCTTAGGTTTAATTGTAAAACAATTGCAATTGAAGCAATGTACAAGTTTCAAGCATTGTGAAATTGCCTTGTTAAAAATTAAATAAAAATAGTAGACTCTCAAGGATAGAAAATCAGGGCCATTGCAGAACTTGGGGGCATGTCTTGATGCCTTAAGGGAAAATGTCATTGCTTCCCAAAGTGCTCTCTTGGAGGTAGGTATAAAGAGTGGTTGTGCAGTGTTTCATTTTGACTTAGAGTCACCATTTTTAAAAATAACAACAATAACTGGTTTCACTGTTAGGTCCATTTTCATATTTAGCCGGTTACCAGGTTATATAACCCTTTAATGTAGGTTAGGTAAGAACACAGATGGTACAGTGTTTCCATAGCAACAGCATTTAGGCTTGTTTCTGCTTGTCAATTTTTTTCAACATCATATTCCTTTTAATGCAGAAGCAGGCTCGTGCTGCCCACCCCCCCAATCTTCAACCTTTTCCATCTCTCCCTTTGTGATCTCCACTTCTCACCACCCTCTCCCAGCACACCAAAGAACAAAGAAACCAAGATTCCAATAATATTTTTTCTGGGGTTTCGATCTCTAAATTATTCAAACTTTAAATATGATTTTGAACTGTTTCTATCACAAAACTTGACTCTCTTACTTGACTCTCTTTCACTCAAGTAGGAGGTGTGGAGGCAATTATAACTCCAAAGTTTGACTCAAGTGAGACCTTGGAGTGGGCTCCAGTAGACAACACACTCCCGTAAGGACTCTTAGAGTAGATTCTGCTGCTTTAGGAGATTCTAACTTCCAGTCACCCTGACTTTAAAATCCTTCCTCAGCTCTGTCCCCAGGACTCATACTTAGGCATATTCATTTCAAATATGGAGGCTATGTTCCAATTTGCCCGTTTGTTATATAACTGAGAAAGATATCTGACAGATGCATTTCTGATCTCTACTCTTCAAAATCTGATCTGTAGAAGCATTTCCAAGCCCTGTTCTCCCCTGAATCACATCTATGTACAGAAACTACATTTTATCTCATGCCTGTCTTTTAAATGTAATCTCTCTAGGGAGCCCTTCCTGTGTCTTGTTTAGCCTCCTAGTTTGTTGTGCACTTCTTCAATTGTAATTTGTATTTATTTGTTTATTTATGCATTCATTCTTTTTTTAATATACATATTTTTTAGTTGTAGGTGGACATAATACCTTTATTTTAATTTTTATGTGGTGCTGAGGATTGAACCCAGGGCCTCACACGTTCTAGGTGAGCACTGTACCACCCAGCCACAACCCCAGCCCTCCTTCATTCTTGTCTGTCCTAACAGACTCCAGGCTCTATGAGGGCAAAGACCATTTTCGAATGTTTAACATTGTAATCCTAGTATCTTATGCACAGTTTGGCTCACTATAAGTATTGAATAAATGCCTTTTATTCAATAAAACGAAATGAAAATGAAAATTTTGTTTTTGATAAATTTTTAGAATTTGCTTTCAAAAGAAAACAGACAAAACTTGGTTTTCTATTTAGAAATGTTGGTATGTTTTCTGTTTCTCCTTTCACTTTGGCTCTTAGGAAGCTCAAAGCTCAAGTTAGTGGTCGGTGTTTTTCCTACGAAACTAGCATATTTGATTTTTGTTGTGTGTTTTTCTTTTTATTGTTATAGTTGTATTGGTGAAAGCTGGGTCCTTGTCCCCAATGCCAGTCCAATAACGAGGACACGGTTTTGAGAAAAAGGAAAGAAAAGGTTTATTGCTTTACTAGCAAAGGAAAAACACTTGGGACTCCTGTCCCAAAGCTGTGATTTTGCCCAACAAGACTCCATTCCATGTGTCTGGAGTTGTAATTCACTTGTTAATTTGGGAGAGGGTCATTTCTGAGATCTTCTGGTACCATCCCAAAGTCTGCATTACTTCTCTCCTATGGTAGGTGTGTACTCACCGACAGATAAATCTGCCTAAAATGGGGAAGAAAGGTAATCCTTTTCCCCCTAAGATTAGGGAGGAGCAGGGAGACTGGAAGAGAAAGAAACATGTGTATTTAAAAAATTAGTTGCAGTGACAGAGCAACAAGGGCTATATTCAAAGCATAAAGCAGACCACTGTTACAGTTGCATTATTTCGTATTCTTTTTATTAATTTTTAAAAATTTCTCTCTCTCTTTTTTTTTTTTTTTTTTTTTTTTTTTTTGGTACTCCACCATTGAGCCACATCCCCAGCCCTACTTGTATGTTATTTAGAGACAAGGTCTCACTGAGTTTCTGAGGCTGGCTTTGAACTCATGATCCTCTTGCCTCAGCCTTCCAAGCTGCTGGAATAACAAGCATGCACCAGCACACCTGGCTTGTATTTGTTTTATTTTAAGCCACTTCAAATACTCAAAGTTTAATAGTGATCCACTTCACTTTTTGAATACAGCCCTTGCTGCGCTGAGGCCTGTTTTTAAAGGCACTTTTTCTTTTCCTCTTCTCCCTCTTCCCCTCCTTTACCAGAGGGTGGAGAACAAGGTTATCCTTTCCCACACTAGACTGAGTTACCTATCCTTGAGCACACACCCACCACAGGAAGGCCATGTCACTGGAAGATCTAGGAAGTGACTATCTTCCAAATTAACAAGTGAATTTCAACACACCATCAGGGCACACCTAGAATGTAGCCTTTGAAGAGCCTTTTAAAAAGTCCTCTGTTCTCCCTAATAGGTAGAATCACAGCCTCTAGGACAGGAATCTCCTGTGCTGCTTCTTTCCTAGCAAAGCAATAAACCTTGTTTTTCCTTTCTCTCAAAACCACGTCCTCCTTATTAAATTAGTATCGGGGACAAGGACTAAGCTTTCAGTAACAAAAACAAGCAACATGTAATATAATAAATAAAATAAATATAAGATCCTCCACAGTGAAATAAAATTTCAAGAATTCCTCAGAGAGATGTTGTGTACTGTGAAAGGTTAACTCTGTTAAAAATTGACATGAATGGTCACCAAAGAAACTTTAGTTGAAAGTTTAAAGGGCTTTTTTACTCTTCAGCTATGTTACGAGGTATGGAGTGAGAATAAGTATGCTTTATGTATAAAACTGGTCACATTTATCAGCAAAATGGTTGAACATTATTTTAAAGGTAATAGCCACTTGATTACCTAAGTATTACTTTACCACATTTTTTTCCTAATATTTTTGCAGGCTCACTTAAAATCCCTTCTCTCTGTGGCCTACAGAAATCCCTATTGCCTTTTTATAAGGAAAACATTGTATAAAAGCCATGATTCCTGGGTTTTACCCCCTTAAGTAAAGGTTGTTACTGGAGGAGCCAGGTTTGCAGGACTTGAACTCCTTCAACTGTCACTGAGATTTGTTTACAGTTGATGGTGGAGAGGAGGGAGAACTTTAGAAGGGACTCCTGAGATGACTTAAAGTATCAAGGCCAGAAGAGGAAGTTATAGTGGGGGAGCAAATGGATGACATCAGTGTCACCTAGTAGGATGATGAGGCACGTGAGGATGTATTAATGGAAAGGGCAACTGGAAAAATGTCACACTTAGAAAATGAATAATTTAGTGGCAAGAGAAGCTGGGAACCAGTTCAGATGAAAGAAAGTATTTTTCCTGCAGGAAAGAAGATAGACAATTTCTACTTTATGACAAAGAGGAAGAGTTTGATTTTCTATCCAGTCTCTCAGTGAGGGGATGGAGAGTGGAGCAGTGGTTAATCCACATTAACAGGTTCTGAACCAACTTGAGAATGGAGACTCCAGTGGCTTCCTCTGGTCCTTTTCCTGCATCTCTAGGACAAGAGATTGTGACTAGTGGACAAAGGGAGAATGAGTTGCCTTGAACCTACTGTTAATTTTCTTCTGCGCATAGCAAGGGGCAGAATCCTTCATCCCACAAAGTCCCATCCTTTACCCTGGAAAACATCCATTCACCAAGCCCTCATTTTTTGTACTTTCACATTCTTTCTATGAATCTGGGCTTTTTGATAAGCTAATAAGAGGATGCATTGCTTTTTAGGAGTTTAAGAGATTTAGGTAATCCCGCCCATATTATATTACCTGTGAGTTCTAAGCCAAATGAGTAAAACAAACAAAAACGTGTGTATAGAGGGTATTTGCTTTGTGGTGATGGTGGTAGTTTTTGACTCTTCTCCTTTCCTAATAGCACCTAATTCTTATTCATAGAACATCCTCTCCTCCACCAGGGGTAGTTTTGATGGAACAATTAGGTGCCTGCTCTGTCAACCAAATCCATTCCACAGTTGATGAACATTTGAACTGCACCAGGTCTTTTGCTGTTATGAAAAGATCTGTCGTAAATGTTATTACACGTGTCTGCTGTTTAATGCAGGAGAGAGGGTTTTTAGGTTAGAGTTATTGCCAAAGCACTTTCTAAAGGAGCGCTTCCAATTTGCACTTTCCTAAGCAGCAGATGAGAGTTCTTATTGTTCTGTGATCACACTAATACTTGGCGTTTTCCAAAATTTAAATTTTTCCCAAATGTCTACAATAAATTAATATATCATTGTGACTTAGTTTGCATTCATCTGATGTTGAATGAGGTTGAATGCTTTTTAATTTTTTATAACAACTTTCATATTTAATTCACATACCTTACATTTCACTCATTCAAAATGTACAATTCAATTGTTTTTTAGTTTATGCACAGAGTTGTGCAACCATCACCATAATCAATTTTCAAATATTTTCATCACCCCCACAAACAAATCCTATACCCCTCAGCATCAGTTCTTATCCAGCTCCCTCACCCACCCCTCAGGCCTGATGACTTTATGTCTCAATAGATTATGTACTCTGGGCATTTTCTATAAATGGAATCATATAATATGTAGTCTAATGTGATTGGCTTCTACCATTTAGCATAATGCTTTTAAGGTTTATTCATCTTGGTAGCTTGTATCAATACTTTATTCCTTTTATTGCTGAATGTGCAATCTTCCATTTTATGGGTATGCCACATTTTGTTTATCCATTCATCAGCTGATGGTCATCTGGGTTGTTTCCATTCTTGGATTTATGAATTAATGCTGCTATGAACATTCATGTACACATTTTTTCTGTGGACATATATTTTACTTCTTGGGCATCTCCAGGAGTGGAATTGCTATCTTATGGTAACTCTATGTTTAATATCTTAAGGAAACTGCCACATTGTTTTCCAAAGTTTCCATACATAATGTTTGAAGGTCTCCATTTCACCACCTCTTCACTGACTTACTGTCCATCTTTTGATAATAGTCATCCTCATACATGTGAAATAGTATTTCTGTGGTCTTTATTTGCATTTTCCTGGTGACTGGTGATACTGGGCATCTTTTCATGTGTGTGTGGGTCATTCATGTGTCATCTTTGGAGACATATATAAATCCTCTTCTCATTCTGATTTTTTGCCCATTTTTAAATTGGGTTATTTGTCCTTTTATTATTCAATAGTAAGAGTTTGTTATATATTCTGCATACAAGTCTTTTATCAAATATAGAATTTGTAAAATTTTTCTGCCATTTGTTTGGTTGTCTTTTCCCTTTCTTAGTGGTTCCCTTTGAAACACAGAAGTCCTAATTTTTTGATGATGTCCAATTAATGTTTTTTATTCTGTGGCATATGTTTTGTTATCACATCAAAGAAGTCATTGCCTACTTCAAGGAAATGAAGACTTATGCCAGTTTTCTTCTTAGGGTTTTACAGTTTCAGCTTTCACATCAGGTTGATCCATTTGAGTTAACTATTATATGGTGGTGTAAGGCAGGGGTCTGATTTCACCATTTTGCATGTGGATGTATGGTTATCTCAGCACCTTTTTTTTTTTTTCCTTTTTGGTACTGTGTAATGAACCCAGGGGTGCTAACCACTGAGCAACATCCCCAGTCTGTTTTTATATTTTATTAGAGATAGGGTCTCTTGCTGAATTGCTTACGGTCTCACTAAGTTGCCAAAGCTGGCTCTGAACTTGCAATCCTTGTGTCTCAGCCTCCCAAGCTGCTGGGGTTACAGTTGTGTACCACCGTGCCCAGTTCCAGCACCTTTTCTTTTTTTATTATAGTTTTTTATTTTTTATTTTTTTAATTCACACAATTCATATAATCTTACATATGCATAGGATAATACTGTCTGTCTCAGTCTACTATCTTTCCTTCCTCCACCCCCTCCTGTCTCATTTTCCTCTACATCATCCATACTTCCTCCATTCTTTCCTATCCCCCCAAACTCCCCCACCCCCATTATGTATCAGCATCCACTGATCAGAGAAAACATTCGGCCTTTGGTTTTTTGGGCTTGGCTTATTTCACTTAGCTTGATATTCTCCAACTCCACCCATTTACCAGCAAATGCCATAGCTTTATTCTTCTTTATGGTTGAGTAATATTCCATTGTGTATATATACCACAGTTTCTTTATCCATTCTTCAATTGAAGGGTATCTAGGTTGGTTCCACAATCTAGCTAATGTGAATTGAGCAGCTATGAACATAGATGTGGCTGAATCCCTATACTTTGCTGATTTTAAGACCTTTGGGTATAAACCAAAGAGTGGAATAGCTGGGTCAAATGGGTCCATTCCAAGTTTTTTGAGGAATCTCCATACTGCTTTCCAGAGTGGCTGAACCAATTTGCAACTCTACCAGCAATGTACGAGTGTGCCTTTTCCCCCACATCCATGCCAACACTTATTATTGCTTGTTTTCCTGATAATAGCCATTTTAATTGGAGTTAGATAAAATCTTAGGGTGGTTTTAATTTGCATTTCTCTAATTACTAGAGATAATGAGCACTTTTTTATATATTTGTTGATCACCTGTATATCATCTTCTGTGAAGTGTCTGTCCAGTTCTTTAGCCCATTTATTGATTGGGTTCTTTGTATTTTTGGTGTAAGGTTTTGTAAGTTCTTTATAAATTTTGGAGATCAAGCACCTTTTCTTGAAAAGACTTTCCTCATTGAATTGTCTTGGCAGCCTTATCAAAAATCAATCAAGGGGCTGGGGTTGTGGTTCAATGGGAGAGTGCTTGCCTAGCATGTGTGAGGTACTGGGTTCAATTCTCAGCACCACATATAAATAAATAAAATGAAGGTTCATCAACAACTTAAAAATATATTTAAAAAAATAAATTGACCTTAAATGTGAAGGACTGGACCCTTAGTTCTATTCCAATGATCTGCACGTGTGTTTCACTGTGCCACTACCACAGTTTCATGATTACTGCAGCGTTGTACTAAGTTATGACTAGGAAGTGGGAGTTCTCCAATTCTTTCTTTTTTTTCTGGATTGTTTTGGCTATCCAGGGTCCCTTGGATTGTCATATAAATTTAGGTTTAATTTGTCAATTTCTCTAAAGACAGCTTGGATTTTGATAGGGATTACAATAAATCTGTAGATCAATTTGTGGAGTACTGCCTGACATCTTACAATGCTGTCTTCCAACCTGTGTACACAGAATATCTTCCCATTTATTTGGGTTTATTTTAATTTCCTTCAAAAAGGTTTTGTAATTTTCAGAGCATAAATTTCAGGCTTCTATAAATTTATTCATAAATATTTGATTATTTTAGTTGCTATTATAAATGACATTGTTTCCTTAATTTTATTTTGCTTGGTGATTGTTACCATGCAGAAATACAACTGATTTTTGTATATTGATCGTGTGTCCTACAACCCAGCTAAACTCACTTACTAGTCCTAGTAGGGGTTTTGTTTTGTTTTTAGGGAATTCTTGGGGTTTTCTAAATACGAGATTGTGAAATAGGGATAATTTTACTTCCTTCTTTAGAATCTGGGTGTCTTTTGTTTTTTTCTTGCCTGGTTGCCCTGGTGGAATGACGCAGTACAATGTCGAAGAGAATGACAAGAGTAGAAATCCTTTTCTCATTCCTGGTAAGAAGAAAGCATCCAGTGTGTATCACCATTAAATATGACGACAACTGGGTTTTTCATAGATGCCCCTAATCAGATTGTGGAATTTCCCTTCTATTTCTAGTTTACTGAAATTTTTTCATCTTGAAAAGTGTTGAATTTTGTCAAATGATTTTGCTGTGTCTATTGAGATGATCATATGGTCTTTGTCTTTTTTATAGTATTACATGTGTATTATCCTAATCATTTTCAGATGTTAAATTTGAGCATTTTAAAATACATTCACAGGCCATTTGTCTTCTCTGAAGTATTGTTTATATCATTTGCCCATTTTTCTACTGGATGGACTGATTGTGCTTTTCTTATTGATTTGCAATAATTTCTTATATAACTATCTTTATTAGTTATACGTGTAACAAATATTTTCTCCAAATTTGTAGTTTGTCTTTTTTCTTTCTCTATGAGGTCTTCTGATGAACAGTAGGTTCTTAAAGTCAATGCTTTACAATTTAAATTTAAAAATTTTTACAATTTAAAAATCTTTACTTGTGGTTTGTACTTGGGAAGAAATCCTTGTCTTCTGGAGGTAAGTTTATTATCCTATATTGTCCTAGAAAGTTTTGCCATTCAGTTATGTCATGTAATCCCATAAGAATATCCAATTCTTTTGAACAGAGTTAATGCAGCTCCTTAGATTCACTCAGACTCACCTTCCTCGAGGTCCTCTGCCAATGGCTCTGGGAGACCTCCTTGTGACCCCATGGCTACTGCAGATGCTGTGCATCTCCCAGTGCTGCCAGCTGTCATGAGCTTCCCCACAGAGACTCCAGGTCCCACAATCCTGCCAATTCTCCAGCCTCATTTTCATCCTCATCCTTTTATGCAATGCTCCAGCAAATGAGACATATTCCTATTTTTATCTTGACTTTTGTATTTATACACACTTAGAATACTGCCTCCCACCCTTGCAAATATCTATTCATACTTCAAACCTCAATTGAACTTTAATTCCTTACAGGTACCTCCTAGGATAAATCCCCTACATGTAAGCTCCTGTGTGAACTTCATGATGTTGGCCACACTGAGACCAGAAGTCCACTCTCGTTCATCCTTACATAACTGGCACAAAGGAGGCCTCAATAAATATTTGGGAAATCAATTCACATAAATGGAACTGTTATTATATTATGCTACATTTTAACACTCCATTTGGAGTGTAATATCAGAATAAAACACAATAATGAGATATGACCTTTTGGCATAAAGGACCTCTTGAGGTGATCATATTAATGGCTATATGTATGCCAAGATTATGCTAGCTTTTTTTTCTTTATTTATTTTTATTTTTACAGAATGCATTTTGATTCATTACACAAATGGGGTACAACTTTCCATTTCTATGGTTGTGCACACTGTGGATTCACAACATTCATGTATTCATACATGTACAGAGAGTTGTTAGCTTTTAACTTCCATATTTTCATAATCCATCTAGGAAATAACCAAAGTAATGAAGTTGAGTCAATGATGTCATCTTCATCTCTGAGACATCAGGCCTGGGCACAATGTCTCTATGACCCTGAGATCAACCATTAGCAGTCGATCACTTTAGCTGCCTAGAAATCCTGACCCTGGTCCATCCCAGACACAATCCTATGATGTGCCCAGGTCTAATAACAATCTTTTTTTTTAATCTGTGGATGACAGAATGGAGGAATACACACACTTTATGAATTATTGTTTGTAATATTTGTGCAAAAACAAAGCATTTATTTTTCTCTTTGTAAGGTAGAATTTATCACTGGTAATCTTATACATTTTAAATGATTAATGGTGAAGGGGATCAGAATATGCCACCAGGAAATGTGCCACTTTGGTGCTTTCATTATTTGGAAACTGAAGGCAATTGAGAAATTGCAGATGCAGGAAAGGAACTCTGCCATCTCTTTTAACCAAAAGCAGGACATAAATCTCCCACAAGAAAAGCACCCTCTCTATACCAGGAAGAGGAGAATGTTCTTTTCACTAAACATGAAGATGGGCATGGAGATTAATCTATACAAACTTACTAAAATAACCCTTATCTTCTATTTTCCCATATATTTCCTAATTACTTTCCCACAATTTACTGCCCCTAGTCCATACTCCTTTGTCTTGTTCCATTTCTAAAATTTACTGTTCTGTGCTAAAGAAGCATACAAGCTCTCAAAACTATCTGCTTCTTTAGGTTTTCATTTCTTATATATGAAGGTTTCTCTATACATGTAAAAATACTAACATCAAGTAAAACATATATGTTTTTCTTCTGTTCATTTATATTTTGTCAGATTAATGCTCGGGCCTGGCCACAGAACTTAAGAGGGTGGAACAAAAGTCTTTCCTGCCCTAAATGTAGTAGACACCTAATTGCTAGCTATTCACTCTTATATATGGTCAAATTCCAGAATCTATTTCCTCCAAAATTTTAGCAGGATAACGTTGTTTTACTGGTTGAAGTTAACATAACTAGGGGAAAAAAATGTGTCGTTTTCCCAGGTCCCATGCCCCTTGTGTACTTTCGGTGTCTTGACTGCCCTTGGCAGTCCCATGAGATGTCTTCCTGGACCAGAGGTGAGTTCCTGGCAGACACCAGCCCTGACTCAGCTCCCTCTGGGATAAACAGCTACAGGTGTATAATTCTAATGGTTATGGTTACTGTGGCCAGTCAGGCATCCTCTACCTCTATTTCTGCATTTTTTTCCCTAAGTATTTTCAAATAAATAACTCCTTTTATCCTGAAAATTCTCTAGGTTTCAGAAAAGATGCATAGCAATTTCCATACCTTATAATTTTCTGTCAGATAAGCTCTCTTGGGAAGGGATGACTATAATAATACAACTGAATATGTAGGGAAATGCTGAGGACAGAAAGTACAGTGACTGCACAAGGGAGGGGGGGAGAGCTCTGTCAAGGGGTGTATTTACAGAGGTGGGAAACTTTGAAAAGTGCAGTCTTTATTTTTAAGAAACATACGGTAACTATTGTGGATCTCAGGCCTGCACTATGGTCAGTAATGAACTTAAGCATTCTTCTATTCTTCAGAAGGAAAAAAGGGAGAGAGAGAAAAAAAAGGCAAACACATTTAGAATGATAGAGAGCTAATCACCCATCCACTAGCACCCACTCACTTTATGAATGCACACCCTCTTGGTACTGTGGCTTGAAGCCTCATTGACACAGAGCCCTTGTGTGGGCTTAAAGAGTCACATGGCAGGGGCTAGAAATGTAGCTCAGTGGTAGAGTGCTGACCTAGAATGCACAAGGCCCTGGGTTCAGTCCTTAGCACTTCAAATATAAATAAACAGACGCATAAATAAATAAGGAAACACAACCCAGTGAGAAGAGTATTGGACTCATGGTGTGATGGGCTGACAGGTTTGGCTCCATAGAAATGTTGCAGGCCAGACTATATGGGCAATGACTAAACAGTCTCCATTTTGCTCTGAGATTCTATGTTATGCAGGAAATGAGCTTCTCCCATGGGAACACCCCGCTTCAGTCACTTAGCATGACATGTTTAACAATTCTAAATGGCGATTCTTAGGTGATGAAACATTGTTCTCTTTTGATTCCTATGTTAGTAACCATTAGTAACCATTCTTTAGTTTGTACCTAGGTAAGGGTCATTTTGACCCACTTCCCCCTCTGCTGATGATTTCATGATGTAAGTTTGTAATTTTGAATCACAGCAATAGACACTTATGATTAATGTGATTATTGGTATAAGAACCCCTGCAACACTATGGCCGGGGTTTTTCTCCCAATAGCCATTTTTTGGGGCATTGTGTGAGACAGTTAGCCAGTCAGTTTAATAAAGACTCTCAAATTTGGACTTCTCAGTGGTGATGGGTCTGTTCTTAAGTTGCACACCATAACAATGAAAGAAGGCTTACGGTATTGTTCTAGCTCTGACATTGAAAAAGGGACCTTGATTTCTCAGGTTTATTATCTGTAAAATGGGAATAGTATCTCCTATCTCATGGGGTTGTGATAAAGAATGTACGTGAAAGCTCATGTGCAATACATAAGATTCTCGTTTTAATGTATTAGGTTAAAAGCTCCATCCAGTGAATTCCTTGAAAATACTTTTCAGTTTAGTTATTCAACTACTTCTGTCAGGACTACCTGTAGGTCTAGATAAAATCCCCACCCAGAACCGCACCAGATTAAGGGCATGTTTTTAATCTGCTCACTGATGGTTTCTATGCTGAAATTCAAGAAGCTCTGGTAGAATTTAGTCACAGAAGGGGTGTAGGTCATTTCCCCTCTAATCACAAACAAGAGTTTTCTTTCCTGGCTTCTAGGCTGCCCTGTTTCCAGAGGGTGGGTGTTAGAGAAGCAGGGCAAAAAACAGCCAGGCTCCTGTCTTGGAAAAGAGAAGAGTTAAGGTGATTCCATACTCCTCTTCTTCTTGTGACTTTACTTCATTTTCTGAATCCCTATAGACTTAGAAACAGAATTTTATGTTTCTTTCAATATTAGCTTGTCTGTTTTAGGATCTCAAAACGTCATGTTTTACTCTATTAATTTTTTAAAATATATTTTTTAGTTGTCAATGGACCTTTATTTTATTTATTTATTTTCCATGTGGTGCTGAGAATTGAACCTAGTGCCTCACATATGCCAGCCATGCACTCTACCACTGAGTCACAACCCCAGCCATAAAACTCATTAAACATGTAAACTACTTATTCTACCTCTCTTTTGGTGAACCCATTTGTGAGGAAATGATAAAGATAATACATTTTAAGAATAAATAACAATTCTAATAGAATTGTAGCTTTAGAGCTACATCTTAATTAAAAGGAAAAGAAACAGGAAATCAAATTATATCTTTACCAATGATACAAGGCAGAAAGGAAGGAAGACAGGTTACAACACATAAAAACATTCTAGTAATTATTTATCTTGAAAGATGCAGTATGTATATTTTGGGAATGGGAGGGTTCCAGGGATTGAACTCAGAGCACTCGACCACTGAGCCACATCCCTAGTCCTATTTTGTATTTTATTTAGAGACAGGGTCTCACTGAATTGCTTAGTACCTCACTTTTTGCTGAGGCTGTTTTTGAACTTGAGATCCTCCTGCCTCAGTCTCCTGAACCACTGGAATTACAGATATGCACACTGCACCTGATTGTAATATGTACTTTTAAGTTTAAAAATCAGTCAGGCAAGGTCATGTAATCCCAGCAACTCAGAGACTGAGGCAAGAGAATCAAAAGTACCAAGCCAGCCTCAGCAAATTAGCAAGGCTGTAAGCACTTTAGTGAGACCCATCTCTAAATAAATAAATAGATAGATGATAGATAGATAGATAGATAGATAGATAGATAGATAGATAGATGATAGATGATAGATAGATAGATAGATAGATAGATAGATAGATAGATAGATGATAGATAGATAGATAAATGGGGCTGGGGATGTGGCTCAGTTGTTAAGCGTCCTTGGTTTCAATCCCTGCTTCAAAAAACAACCAAGTCAGGCTGGGGTTGTGGCTCAGTGGTAGAGCGCTTGCCTGGCATGTGTGAGGCACTGGGTTCTATTCTCAGCACCACATATAAATAAATAAATAAAATAAAGGTCCATGACAACTAAAAAAATATTAAAAAAAAAAAAGACAAACAAGTCAGTGGGCTGGAGGTGTAGCTTAGTGGTAGGGTACTTTTGTATCATGTATAAAGTCATGGGTTCAAACTCTAAAACTGAAAATAAAAAAGCAGTTCACCATTATATTTGATAGTATGCAAAATGATGTAAGGAGTAAGTAGTAGGTAATATTCTTGAAAAATCAGATGTTCCTCAAATTTTAAGACTTAATTGAAAAATGACACTATCTAAAATTGAAGAATTATCATTTCCTTGACTGGAAGTGACATGGGTTTACCCACAATAGAAGATTCTTTCTAAATGGTGTTATCAAAAGTCCATTAGAAGTGGGAAAGTGGGCTGGGGATATAGCTCAGTTGGTAGAATGTTTACCTTGCACCTACAAGGCCCTGGGTTCTAATCTCCAGCACTGCAAAAAAAAAAAAAAGTGGGAAAGTGCCATCATATCTAATCTTGTATCGCATCTAAGCCAGCTATGAGTCATAGGGGAGAGAGATTCCTCCTTCTGCTCAGTCCTTATGTGGGCTCTTTAGCTGAATCTAGGAGCCCAATTAGTGCAACAGCTGATTAATCAAAGAAAAGGCCAGCTGTGGAGGCACACACCTGTAATCCTAGTAGTTTAGGAGACTGAGGCAGAAGCATCGAGAGTTCAAAGCCAGCCTCAGCAACATGGAGAGGCCCTAAGCAACTCAGCGAGACCTTGTCTCTAAGTAAAATATAAATGAGGGCTGGAATGTTGCTCAGTGGTTAAGCACACTTGGGTTCAATCCCTGGCATAAAACAAAGCAAAACAAAACCAAGAGAAAAGCACACTTTATTAATTTTGCATGTTCATAGTGATCTTCACAAGAAACTGAAGCCTGGGGAAATGACCAAAGTGTAATGCTTTTACACTTTCTAGGCAGAGAATAATACATCTGTGAGAGAATGAAAAGACAAATGGATATTGGGACCAGGGTAGTAAATTCTAGGAATATTATACAAGAGATAGGTAAGAGGGGATATAGAAGCTACTGGTGGGCAATGATTACTTCACAGATTGTTCAAGTTCATTGCAGCTCCAATTACCAGTCTCTGATGACTGGAGCTATTTTCTAGCCTTGGTATGTGAAGGATGTCCCTCCCAAGAGAATCTCTGTGACTTTCTGCATGGAGGGAAATTCAGTCCAAGAGATGCTTTCGGAAATTGCAGCTCCTCAAATGATTAGAGATTGAAATCATACATCAAAGCAGCATATTTTGAGATGGCATGTCTTTAACTCCTCCATGGTAATTTTCTGTCACCTGAGAGGTATGTTTAAGTATAAAATTTAGCACTTAGAAAATAGAGACATTGGCTCTGATGCAGCTGACTCAGGAAGGCATGTTCATGGACAAGTTGCTTTTTTTGGTTGTCAGAGAGCTATCATGACGGAAAAAGCAAAGAAAGAGCAGGAATCATGGAATCCAGAGAAGAAATGCATCTTGTTGAGCCACCAGGCCTTTTTAAGGAGAGGGCACCCTAACTTAGCAGCATATTTATTTTTGTTCGCCTGGTAAATCTTTTCTATATTGGAGAACAGTTGGTTAGCATTCCGTTAAGAATAGTCAATAACTTTTTTCTGAATGTGCCACCTAGACAACCTTCTAATCTACACTAGTTTTCCCAAACAAACCCCCAGCACCCAAGGCATGCATGCCCATGCTGGGGATTGCCACATGACTTCCTTTTGACAGTCCTTCATCTTGGAAAGGCTGGAAAACTAGAAACTACCTTTCCATGACTCACTTTTATGCAAAGTTCTGTATGAAAATTAGGTTTACCGAATTAGAAGTACTCTTACAAGATGTAGAAGGCTGAAGTGAATGAGGTTTTTCTGCAATAATGTTCCAGTGCTCCTCACCCAGGAGGAGGAAGGGGAGGGAAGGAAGAGAAATTACACACCTGACTTCAATACTTACTGTAAAGCTACATTAAACAAGACAGGGCTAAATATATAGATCAATGGAACACATAGAAAGTATAAAAATATGTTCATATATGGTCAATTAATCCCAAGGCAATTCAATGGGACAGCATAATTTTTTTTCAACAAATGATAGTATACATCAAGCAGTGAATTAGAAAAATATTTTTAAAACAGAGATAAACTTTACTTCTTCCCTGTACTAAACACAAAAATTAAGTCTAAGATGTATATGAAAAATGAATTGGACCTAATTTTCCTACGTTCATATATAAATACATGACCAGTGAAACTCCACATCATGTACAATCCTAATTAGAATAAGTTATACTCCATGTATGTATAATATGTCAAAACACACTGTACTGTCATGTATGTCTAAAAAGAACAAATAAAAAAAAGTATGAAATTCATAAATACAAAAAATAAAACTATAAACCATATAAGAAAATGTATTTTAATACATACAATAACATGGATGATTCTCAAACATATTATGCTGAGAAAAATTATGAAAATACAAGAGAATATAAATGAATATATTAATTCATTTACAGGAAATTCTAGGAAAGAATATCCTAAGTTACAGAAAGGAGAAACCAAGTTTGCGGGGATGACTAGAAAGAACACCAAAAAAACACTTGGGTTATGAATATGTTCTATATTTCAATTGTTCTGGTTTGTAAATTTTGCAAAGTTTATCAACATGTGTACTTTACATGAGTATAAATCATAACACAATAAAATTGATTTAACAAAGCAACAAAAACAACAACAACAAAATAAATGACCTGACTTAGACACATGTTAGTATAACTACAGTACACAGATAAATAAAAATCTTAAAAACAGACAGGGGAGATAGACTATTGATTAGACCTAGAGCTGACTTGTCAACAGCAACAAAAGAAGACAGAAGACAATAAACTATCTTCAGAGTGCTGAGGAAATGACTGCTAGCAGACGGTGTATACCTTGCCTCGATTGCTGAACAAGAATGATGGTGAAATGTGGACATTTTCAAATGACAAAATCTAAGAGCCTTTAAACCTACAAGTTCTCACTGAAGCACATCTAAAAGATAAATAGCAGAAAGAAAGAAATTGAATTCAGAAGAAAAAATGAAGTTCCAAAGGATTTGTGTTCAAAGAAAGTAGTAAAAATGTGTTCAAACCTCAATAAAATGATTGCACAAAACAATACTATTTATAATGATGAATTTGGGAAATTTAAAAATATGTAGCCATAATGCTAGACAAAAATAACTTGTACGATAGGAGGAGTTTGAAGTGACAATGTTCTCAGATCTTGTATTGTTTAGGAGAGGATAGACTTTCATGGTGATTAACTTTGGCTTTGTTAGCAACATAGCTATGTTTAAAACAATTAAGGGTCACTACAAAGAGGGCAGAAACAGAATTTGTAATTTCCTTTGGGAAAAAAGGAACTTACAAACTTGAAATGTCAGAAAGAAAACTAAAAATAAACTGAGCAAATGTAGGATAGGAAGATGCTCAAAACAAGTCCAAACACCAGTAATCAAAATTAATGAAATGAACTGAACATACTGGTTGAAGGTATTTTGAGAATAGGTTAAAGAAAATACTTAACAAAAATTCAACAACATAGGAAATCTTTAAAACAAAAGTAATGTTACGTTAAACATTTAAAGGAGACAACTATAAAACAAAATAAGTAAAAAACACAATTTATTGATGATTTGTTATCTAAGAAAGTTGTCTGAAAGTGAGAGGTCGCTGTTAACAATTTTTCAGGATAGTAAGCATAAAGCAGGACTGTTCTTGGAAAATAGTAAATATTGGGAGTAAGTAGCATCATTTAATGACATGAGAAAGTACAATTCATGGGAAATCTCAAAACATTCTAGATGATTATAAACTCATTTTCTTAGCTTAAAAATA
>JAJEJO010004533.1:207375-266239 GCA_020662805.1 Glaucomys volans
AACACAAAGATAGCAATATTCTGTCCACACAATTACAAATTCCACCAATTTTTTTTTTGTGTGGACCTCAACAAGTTGATCCTGAGATGAAAAAAGCATTAGAATCTTTCCAGTGAAATGAAAGAATGAAAGAGCAAAGGGCAAAGAATAACCAAGCAACACTTAAAGAAAAACTATAAAATGGAGCCGCCTCCAGACAGAATAGCTTGTAAAAATATGATAATTAGGAGAATATGATGTTAGCAAAAGAATATGATAAAAAGAGAATAACGGAAAGAACAAAGAGTCTAGGAAAAGATCCAAGTACATATGGAAGCTTAATTTAATGCCAGTGGCATTGTAGATCGGAAGGTAAGAATAAATCATTCCATAAATACTGCTGGGGTGGTGAATCTCCATACAGGGGAAAAGTAAGACTGGATTCCTACCTCTCACTACACACAAAAATCTATATGTGGAGTAAGGACCAAAATTTACAAAATCGAACTTAAAATGTTTAGAAAAAAATATGTCTGAATATTTTTGTGCTTTCAGAGTTAGGAAAGATCTTATTGAGAAATGGAACTTGAAACCTTTAAGGAAAAGTCTATGAATCAATTAGACCACATTAACATTTAAAACATCTGTGCATCTAAAGATACCATTTTTAAAAGTGAGAGAAGTCACTAATAAAGAAGATACTTGCAATGCATATGATCAAGAAAAATTTAGTATAGAGTAAGTATACATCTGCATTAACTTCTACAAATCAATACAAAAAATCAAATAACAACAGATATGAATTTATACTATGACTTTACACAATAGGAAACATGAAAAATGTTCAATATCACCAATAATAAAAAAAAAGTACATTAAAATAAAAATTGATGCTATCCCATACCCATAAAATTGGTAAAAATGTTTGATGATACCAAAATTTGGAAAGAATAGAAGTGGGAGTTTTGATATATTTGTGATAGCATACACTGGTATGTCAAATGAGACTGACATCATTACCCTGTGTACATGCATGATTACATGAATGGTATGAATCTATATCATGCACAATCACAGAAATGAAAAGTTGTACCCCACTTGTGTACAATGAATCAATTAAGTCTGTAAAAATTAAAATTAATTAATTAAATAAATAAAGTTTAATTTAAAAATTTAAACAAGAAATTATGGCAATTCATACTTCAGGTGCTGAAGGAAACAACTACCAAGCCAGAATGACAGGTTTCAACAAAAAAGAAGGTGAATTAGAATCATGTTCTAATAAACAGATAATTCATCAACAGGAGACCCCTATTAAAGGAAATATTGTAGGGGTCTTTACAGCAGAAGAAAAATGATCCTATGTGGATATTTGCCTTAAATGGGAGAAGGAATGAATAATACTAGACAAGGTAAGCATGCACTTAAGTACAGATAAAAAGTGAATGTATCAAAGTTAACGATAATAATATGGTCTTATGACATGTAAAATAAATAAGTTAAATCAAAGAAACCATGCAACTATAAAAGAGATGGGAAGTGTATGTAATAGAACAATAACAACATTCCGTAATATGTCATTGCCTTTTTTTGTTGTTGTTAAATACCAGGGATTGAACTCAGGAGCACGCAACCACTGAGCCATATATCCAGCCCTATTTTGTATTTTATTTAGAGACACAGTGTCACTGAATTGCTTGGTTCTTCACTTTTGCTGAGGCTGGCTTTGAACTGGTGATCCTCCTCCTGCCTCAGCCTCCCAAGTTGCTGGTCTCTTGCCCTTTATGATATGGTATGCTTCTTGTCAGCTTCAAATCTGGGTGGCTTTCTCACTTTGCTGTAAGGAAGGGGGCAACGACTGCTCTGGCTGCTTTGAGCTGGAAGCGGGTGGCATGGGGCCTGCAGTTTGGTCAGTTGAGGGGTCCACGGTAGAAGTCCGGTTGGGGAAGAGCAGCTTGTAAAGTCGTCTGGGGGTGGGTGCTTCTTGATGTAGATTTTGGTGGGACCTCCAAATCTGATACCGCCATTTACTGGCGACAAGTTCTGCTTCCCCAGGTGTTGAAGTATAAGGCCAGTGAAGCTCGCCAAGGCAAGCTTATTAAGCAGGTTTTATTTAAAAGTAGGAACACAGACTTCTCCTGTGAGGGAGAAAGGGGCCATGGCTGATGTTCTAGAATCCCAAGAAGTGAGCACACCCTGCATCTTTTCAATAGTCTCCTTCTGAATTATTTGAAATATTAGTTTTTAAAAATCAGTTTATCTGAAAGAAAGGAAGAGTAGGAAAAGAGGGAGAGGAAAGCTGTACTAAAATGTAAAATCAGCACTTTGTTCACCTTAATTATACACAATTTTTGTCAATTATCCCTCAATAAAGCTGGGAAAATTTAATAAAAAATTTAATAAGCCTAAGTTTTTGGCAGTAGTGACAAAGAAAACAAAAGGAAGCACAAATAGAAAAGAATAATATTGACTTCTTGTGGTTCTCTTTTAAGCTAATAAAGACAAAAAGTCTTAAAAATAATTCTGATTATTTCTCTTATGATGCGAGATGTTTTTACTATATATAAATAAAGAAATTAGTGGTAATGTCCCTATAGGGAGCAGAAGCACTCAGAAGAGTGAGCGGATGGATTGGGGACATTCTTCTCACGCTCTCTGCCATGTCAGACAGAACACCGGCATTAATGTGCTTTCATTCCTTATGGCTGAACCCGCTCTTTTGAGAGTTATCATTAACAAACGAAGCATCTATTTCTACATTTAAATGTTCCTTATGCTGAAAGAACAGCAACAACAAACAGATTATTCTGTAAAATACTATGATTCCTTATGGAAATTTTGGAAGACTGATTCATTTTCAATTCGTTCTTCCATTTGTCGGCACCAGTACTGAGGCTCCACCTAGGGCCCTTTTCTATAATTACATGCATATTCATTACAGCTAATAGCCTCCAGTATGAGAGCAATATGTAAAGCAGTTATGCAAATAAGAGAGAGTGGTTAAGGTTTTTTTTTTTCTTTCCATGGGCATGTGTCTAACACATACAAATTAAATTTGGTCACTCCCAGGAACTAAACGCTAAGGCTGTGAGCCATGATAGGTCGCTTGCCAGGCAAGGATGTGGTTAACTTCCTTTCTCTGGTTTTGGAACACTGCCCTGTAAGAATGCAGCCAGGTAACCTTTGAAACAGGTGGTCCCAGATGGAGCAGTACAGTGGAGAAACAATGGCCTCCTTGTGCCTCACAGGGATCTGCCAGCATAGAAAAGCAGGAGAGGCTTAAATCAGCTGGAGGCAGAGAGAGATCAGAGGGCAGCCCCAAAGAATTCAGTATAGAAGTTGCAGTGCTTCATTTAAGACCTTCATTGTCTTTTAAATCTCTGTCCATTAGATCTCCAACCTTTGCCTCCTAGTCCAGGGGGTGATGCAGCAGTCATCTGAGCTAGCCAAACTATGTGAGCTAGCACCCCAGAGTGTTTTGACTCACACCTGCCATCTGTCTGCTTAGTCACTGTGCAACCCTCCTTCCCCTAAGTGATGATTTTTATTTGATATAGGAATTGGCAGGCAACAGTTGTTGTGTTAGGAGATTGCTGGATTCCCAGTTTTCTTTATTCTTGTGATGATAGCAGCATGGCGCATTAATGTTTCAGATATTCACTTGGCTTTTTCTTGGAACTACCATATGTTCCTAAAGATATTTAGTGTGTGAGGAGTTGTTAAAAAAGGAGAGGGAAAGGGATTTTTAAAAAAATGTTATTCTAAAGTTGTAGCCACATAGACCATCACTACTCAACACAAAGCAAAGTGGAAATCTCCCAATTTATTCATGATCTCAGCCCCCAATTTTAGCAAAACTATTCTGATCTTCTGCATGATAGTCTTACTCTATAAAATTTGGGTGTAATTTCTCCATAAAGAAAGAAGTGTAAAGAGCAAATTCTCTGCCTACAGTTTGGAACCATGAAAGTATTGTGCTTAAAGTGACTATTGCGTAGGTAGGTACTCATCCAATTTAGACAAACAAATCCACAGGATACAAATCAGAGGCATAGTTATTTAGCTTAATACCTATTAAGTATGTTAACAAATTCATTTCGAATTATTTCAGATATGCTGAGTATAAAACTACCTATGTACAGAACAGATAAAAAATAAACTAAACCTGCTTATACCTACCACTCAGTGGAAAAATGAAAGCTCTTATTATAAAACATACCACAATAAAATTCTTACCATAACAAAGTAAAAATCAATTAAAATTAAAAAATAAAATTTAAAAAGGTTGAAAGTTAGAAAAGATGAAAACTCTATCATATATTTGAAATTATCTTCTGTGTCCCTCCCAATATACATTACTCCCTGCTTCCTAGGTTACTATTATCTTGAATTATGAGTTATCATTCCTTTATCTTTCAATGTAGTTTTTTGATGTATGCATCCATAAATATATTTCTTGAGTTTTGCCTTTTTTTAAAAAAAATTGTGTAAACAGAACTTATTGTAAAAAAATTGTATAAACAGACAGTACTCTTCTGTCCCTTTCTTTTTCACCTGCATTATGTTTACGAGGTTCATTCATGTGGACACATGAAGCTATAGTCCATTTGTTTTCACTGTGAATATTAAGTATTCTTTTCTATGAATTTACAACTGTCCTTTGTGCTGGTTCTAGATTTTACTATTAAAAACAGTACTGCAATGAATATTTTAGTTCCTGAGTCTTGAATGCATATAAGTGAGGGTTTCTCCAATCTAGGAGATGTATCTAGGAGTTAAATTGCTGGGTACTAGGTGGGTACATCTTCCAAATTATTCTCAAAGTGAGTTGGAAAAATTTACCCTCTCATTTGTACATGAGAGTTCCTGTTATCAGTAGTCCTCACAAGCACATTGATGTCAGTTTTTAATTTTTTGGCCAATAGTTTGGATATAAAATGGCATTTTTGCCTTTTCCTGATTATGAATAAAATTGAACATCTTTTTATAAATGACTAGCCATTGGTTCTTCATCTTCTCTGAAATGTATACCTATTTTTCTATTGGTTTTGTGTCTTTTATTGTAGTTTTCAAATAATATAGGATGGTTTCTTTTGTTTTCACTATTATATGTTAAAAATATATTCTCCTGGTATGTGACTTGCTTTTTTACACATTGTCAATAAACAAATTGTTCATTTTAACACAGTAGTCATATTTATCTATTTTTTAGTTCATGTATTCTCGGTCTCTCTCTTTTTCTTTAAGAAATCCTTTAGTAATGCATGACTACAAAGGTAATCTATATTTCCTCAAGAATTCTAAAAAGTTATTTGGATTATGCAGAAGGAAGTGAGGGGAGGGGTAGGGTGATGGGGATGGGAAGGACAATAAAATGAGACAGACATTATTACCCTTTATATGTGTATGAAAAACAAATTTTAAATATAAATAAATTTTCTGTGTTAAAAAAAGAATGTTTATGCTATGTCGTTTTGTACGTAAATGTTCAAAAAATGAAGTTTGAGGACTGAGGTTGTAACTCAGTGGTAGTGCACTGGCCTAACACGCATAAGGCACTGGGTTCAATACTCAGCATCATGTAAGTAAATAAAATAAAGGTATTGTGTCTACCTTAAAGAAGAAAGAATTTTTAAAAGTTATATAGATTTAATCCATTAGGAATTTATTTTTGGTTATGATGTTGATCTACATAGAAAACTAATATGGGGGCATTATTTGTTAAATTTCCCATTCCTTCCACACTGTGATGTTAATTTTACATATAAATTTGGCTGTGTTAAGGAATACCTAGAAGCCAAGCATGGCATTATTTTGGGTGTGTTTCTGAGGATGTTTCCAGAGATTAATGTGTGAATGAGGATGAACTTGGATCTAACTCAGTGTAGATTCAATTGACCAGGGATCTGGGGAGAACAAAACAGAGAAAAGATGAATTTGTCTATCTCAAAGCTGAACTGCATTCCTCCTCTCCTGTTGTTGGACATCAGAACTCCAGAATCTTTGGAGTTTAGATACCAGGTCCTACACCAGCAGCCCAGGGTTCTCAGGCTTTTGTCCCCAGACTGAGAATTACACCTCCGTGGCTCTGAGGCCTGCAGACTCAGATGGAACTATACTTCTGGCATCCCAGGGTCTTCAATCGTATCCAGTTTTATCATCTTTTTCTGAAGATTTACTTTTTTTCATTATATTTTTTCTATAACATAGACTCATTTTAAAGGAGTACTGAGAGATCAAAGAACAGTAACATCAATCCTAAAAAATTTAATTAGCAAGATCTCATTTTCTTTAAGAAAAACGAGACATCACAGCCCATAGGAAACCAGCTAGCATCAGTGGATATAGATCTTACATATTCTATCCCAGGTGGCTCTAAAATGAGGTCTATCTATGTTGGGAGAAACAGAGATTTTAGTAAAATCAATGAATAAGGATTATTACATAGTCCTGTTCAAATAGCATAGAAAATATATAAATGGAGCAAAATATGGTTTTAGTTTTCTAAAGATTCATAATATGTTGTGGAAATAATGCATACTATAACTCCAAATTTTGTAGTTCTGACTAAGCTGGAATGCTTATTGTGGGATAAATGTTCAGAGAAAGGAAAAGACAGTATGAATTGAAGAGGTCAGAAAACTTTATATTAAATAAAAAGATTTTTTTAAAAAGAAAGAAAAGAAGAGCAAAATCTGGTACATAACAGATATTCAATAAATATTGGTGATTTGGATGATCTTAGCCACATAGGTACAGAAGGCATAGCTCATAGTTCAATGGTAAATTGAGCTCATAGTAAATTCATTGCTAGGTTTAGTAGAATGAATGTATGAATCAAGGAGAAACTGAACCACCAGGTAGTTAATTAATCTAGTTTTAAGACCATGAAGGTGTCATAGCGACGTGAAAAGAACATAATTTAGTAAAGCCAAAAAAAAATTTATAAAGGAATCAATGAAATTAAAGACACTTTAGATCATTAAAATGAATATGATTATTACCACATTGGATTCTAACAAGAAATAGGAAAGAGTCAAAGATTACTTCAGGCCTGTAATACATATTATACTACTGATTCCTCTCCCACCACACACACACACACACACACACACACACACACACACACACAAATGAAGATGGAAAGACTTTTAGTAGGTATGAGGGGTGCTATGGCTTGGATTTATGTCTTGAAAATTTGGGTTGAAACTTTATGGCCAATGTGAGAGTGTTAAGCACTGGAACTTTTAAGAAGTAATTAAGCCATGAGGGCTCCTTCCTTGTGAGTGGAATTAGTTATAAAAGAGGCCTCATGCAGAGTTTAGGTTACTAGCCCTTCCATTACCATGTAAGGACACAAAGATTCTTCCTTTGGAGCATACGGCCTTCACGAGACAACTGATTCTGCTGGCACCTTGATCTTGGATTTCCCAGCCTCCAGAATGGTGAGAAATAAATATTTTGTTCTTTATGAATTACCCAGTCTCCAGCATTTTCTTATAGCAGCACAGAACAAACTACAATACTTTAGATCTGGACATACTGAATTTGGGACAAGAGAAGAACATAAGCAACTGTAAGCATGAGATGGTTGAGATTTCAGCAGTGTTTAAAGCCAAAATTACAGAGGTAAGTCTAAGAATTAAGGTAATATTTGGACTGGACACAGATGTAACTTGAGGTCCTGTAGAGGCTGCGGCTCAATTTGAGAGATTTAATACATGAATTCAATTTAATTCCAAGCCTTAAATATTGTAGCACCAAAAACAAACCAGGTATTGTTCCTCACAATTCCCCACCCAAATGGAATACAGATGGAGTTTGGTAGGCACTGAGATGCTCTCAGGAAGTCACTCATTTTGAGAGAGTGTTGACCACAGGTTTTAGGATGAAAGAAGAGACTCTGATTCCATCCCTCCTCTATCTTGCATATTTTTCAGTCCAGAACTAACCTTGGCATGCTACTTACCTCACTTAAGGCCAAGTACAGGAATATGGAGGAACATGCAAATTCTGAGAAACAAGTTGTACCAGTCTGCATCCAGAAAGACCTGTAGCAGGAAAAGCACCAGTAAAGATAAACCGGACCAAAGGAGATTTGCTGCAACCATGTGAGAGTTGGGAGGACTGTTCGATGAGCACCAGTGAGATGGCCCCTAGAAACTTCCATAATTACTTGGGAAAAATCTAAAAGGAAGGAGGAGAGAAGTTTGGATTTCTCAAATTTGCTCTATACCAGTGAATTTCATTCAACCAAGGGCAAGACCACTCATGCACAAAAGGTATTTGTAAATGCATACAGGCATTTTTGTTTATCCTAAGGACTCTGGGACCCTATAGGCATTCAGTGTGTTGTGACCAGGGTGATAAACTAATGCAATGCTCAGAGCAGTCCCACACATATAATTAGCTTTTTACTCAGAATGATAATAAATAGTGCTTCTACTGAGAAACTCTGCACTATAATGATAATAAATACTATTATAAGCTATGAGGTTGTGCTCTTTGTCTTTCTTCCAAAATATTTAGATGTCTGATAAATCGCAAAACATCAAATGTATTTATTGAGCATTAATTTTCTAGTAAAGGATTATGGCAGAAGTAGAAAAAGACACAGAATTTGCAAACTCAAGGTAAGCATAAACTAATATTGAATTTTAAAAATCTAAAAATTGAATAAAATACAGCATGGTTTTATATTCTTAATGTTTCTTCTGCCAGACATGAAGGTCATTGAAGGAGGCCTAATTGTTATTGGACTCATTTGTTTTTAAAGAGATGGAGAATTTTCTCTTCCAGATCCCATGAGAATGGAGATTAGTGTAGAAAATCAGAGAATAAAGCACTTAACAAAATTTATCATCTATGTTCTCTAATTCCAGGGAAAATAACACATAAATCATTCCAAGAATATAGATCTCTTTCTTTTGTGGCAGGGTGTAAAAAAAGAACAATTATCTTAACTGAATCCTCCCTTCCTAAGTAAGTTTAATATTATATTCTCCTGTTGTAAAAAATCCATTTCTGCCTTGTTCTCTTGCCAGGGAAAATTTCATTTCATTAATCTAAATGGGAATTTTCAGAATTAAAAGAGAGGAAAAAAATCTTATCCAGAAAAAGAGGAAGATGCTAAGCCAGAAGCAGCAGGAGATGTGCCAGGAGATCATTCCGGGTCAGATATCAAAGATCACGTCCACCTTCAAGAGCACAAGCTGCTGGGTCATCATCATTTCCACTCTATTACAATTACAAAAGTGGAAGGCAGATTTTAACCCCTCATACATAATGCATCATCCTATTACCCATCTTGAATGTTAAAGATTCAGTCTTGTGAAACTCTTGGATATTTTTTGAGAATCCTTATAAATGAAACTATGGTATATGGTCTATTTCAGGTTAAAAAACAAAACAAAACTCACTGCAAATTGGAAAGCTTTCCTTGTTGAAAGAATTTGGAAAACAGGAAAGAAGCAAAGAATGTGAACTTTGAAGCCAGATAGTTCAGGACAGTATATTGACTTTCCTCTTTCTTACGTGATTGGGCACATTTCTTAGCTGTAGGTGCCTCATCTGTAGCCTAAGAGATTAGCATTAATTTTCCAATAAAATATCATATTTGAAAGAGTAAAAGACACAATTTGAAAGCCCAAGGATAGTACATATTAACACTGAATTTAAAACACATTGGAATTGAATAAAATGCAGTGCAGTTTGGTATTCTTAAGTTCTACCCTGCATAAAGGTCATTGTCTTTTAAAATTTTATTTACAAACAGAATAGTTCCCTTTTTAGCTCATCTCTTTCATGCAGTACTTTCTCATATACCGCTAGTAGAAAACAGTTGGCATTGCTTGAAAACCTCCTTAGTCAGCTCCACAAATTTATTAGGTCTATTTTCTATTTTTCAAGGCACCCCAGGTGACAGTTTTACCAATTGCTTCACTATTGTATAGCATGAGTCACCATTTTCCTAGCCTGCTATAGCACTTTACTGGCTGCTGTTCCAGCCGCCACTAATAGTTTGCTCAACATTTTTTCAACCTTTGCTAACAGTTCTCCAGCTATTGTTCTCATCTTTGTTAGCAGCCCTGGTCTTTAAAACTAGTCCTAAAACGTGTCACGTATCTTAGATATTTGTGGTGACAACACTTCACTTTGTATAGACAACATGTTTTTATGTCAGTTAATCTTTGTTTATAACAAGTTACTCCAAAGCATAGTCTCTTAAAACTGTAATTATTAATTAGCTCATAATTATATACATTGGCAACTTTGGCAGGACACACGGAACTCTTCTCTTGATCTCATGTAGACTCAGTTATGTGGCTGCATTCAACTGGCACATCACCTGGAGCTTAGCTGTTTAGGAAGAGCCTCACTCTTGTCAGTTGCTGGAGAGACAAGAGCAATTGAGCCACAAGTCACCAACCTACTTCAGGGTGGCCTCTTTTACTTGGTTGCAGAATTTCAAAAGCAGAAAGAGAAGGTTTCAACATGTGATAACTTTTGAATTCTCTGCTTAAGTTACATTTTCTACTTTCACATTAGCCCAAATGTCTCTTGGCCAAGCCAAGAGTCAGTGTGGGAGATGACCATTCAAGGGGTGAATAAGGGAGGAAAATTTTGTAATCAGTCCATCACAGGTGGTGATGCCTGAGCTTGGTTTTAAAGGATACATAGGACTTTATAGGTAGAGAAGGGAAGGACCTCGTGGCAAGAACAGGGAGCATCATACTCAAGGCCATGGAGTAATAAACATCATTACCTATTCTGAAACACATTTTTGTCCTTTCTTCACATTGCCATTTTCAACCCTGAAAATTTTAAGTTAAAAAAAAAAAACGTTAATTATTTTTTAATCTCACATTTGAATCGCAACCAATTTGCCTACCCCAGTAGAAGCGATCTTAGGAACCACGAAGACAATAATACAAAGTTCCAGGGATGCAGCTGATCCAACTTGCCTTTCAGGCTTCAGATTGTCATCAGTTCCTAATTGTGAAAAGATTTTGACTTAACGTACAATTAACAAAGAATAAATGAACCATCACTATTATTTCCAGTTCAAAGACAACTCAGATTGGGTGTGGTGGTAAGCAGTGTGTGAACACAATAAGCAAATGGCAGAAGTTGAAGAAAGAGATTCTGCTGGCTATGCTGGATTTTATAGCTATGTCAGGAAAAAAGGAGAACCAATGAGTCAGCAAAACTTATTGGTGATGGTCAGCTATATGCAGAAAACGTTTTAACCAAATGGTGGTAGTTGATCTGCCCTGTGTTAAGGTGATATCACATAACCCTCCATGTTCTAATATTCTGAAATTGAAAGAAACATCTGCATCTAGACACATTTTTACATATAGCTGGGGGGTGGGCAGAACATTTTTGCTACCACATCACTTTATGCCCTGCTAAATTCTCTGTTTTTTGCATTTTACCTCTGTTGTCTAGGTGAGCAGTTTGCTGAGCAGTTGTAACTCAACTTTGTGTCTGGGTTCCCTCATGACCTATGTGATAAAATGAGAGTTTTTAGGAGAATGTCATACATACATAAAAATTGGTGAGCTAATCTGGAGTTTTATAAAATTATTCTTAATATTATTTTTTGGCAGAGATGTGGGGGAAATTAATCTTAGAATATTAGAGTTAAACTGAAGATTGGGAATACTGGTCAGCCTTTCATTTTAGCACTGCCCAATGAGCTGAAGGAGCATTTCTAAAACTACAAAATCATGTGATTGCAGAACTGAGATGTTAACCCAACTCACCCATGATGGTCCTATGCTTTTATACGATACATGTGATTACGGGGAGAACCAACTCATGCTTCTGACTCACTGATAGAGTGTTGCCCTAGCATGTGTGAGGCCCTGGGTTTGATCCTCAGTACCACATAAAAATAAAACAAAGGTATTGTATCCTACAACTGAAACAAAATATTAAAAAAATGTTTTGTGGTATATATTCATCACCATTTTGTAATTTCAAATAATTTCAAGAAATTACTTAAATATTGATATGGATTCAAGTTTCAGATGTGTAGGATAGGACAGTGAACAAGATCTAGTACCTGTCTTCATCAAGACCAGTTTAATCACATAGCTGATCATTTTGACATCTTGTAACTGTTTGTTCAGGCATTCATTTTTCAATAAATATTTCATAATCACCTAATAGGTGCCATCTCTGTTCTAGGTATTAGAAAAATGTCTGTGAATCTGAAAACAATTCCTGCTTTTAAGGAGTTTAAAATGTAGTATTCTTCTAAAAATGTGGTTTCTTTTCCTTACAAATATATCCGTATTCACACCTAAGAACAATATAGCATGGTGCCATAGTATTTTTTTTTTTTTTTTAGCAATCAGGATATATAAATTTTAACCTTGATTTTGCCTCTAAAAAACTGTATGACTTAAGTAAATTGATGTGTCTTTCTGGGGTTCCAATTTACTGATACATAAAACAAGCAGAATAGATTAAATCTACACTATCCAAAATAGCATCTACTAGCCACAGGTGGCTATTTAAGTGAAAATTTAAATGTATTTTCTTTTAAAATAAAAAAAAAATCGATTTATTGCACTAGCCATATTTCAAGTGCTCAAATGGGTTATGTGCAGGGGGCAGTAGCCTGTAATCCCAGCAGCTGAGGAAGCTGAGGCAGGAGAATCAAAGCCAACCTCAGCACAAGTGAGGCGCTTAGCAAGTCAATGCCACCCTGTCTTTAAATGAAATACAAAACAGGGCTGGGGATGTGGCTCAGTGGTTGAGTGCCCTTAAATTCAATCCCTGGTACCAAAACAAAAAACACCACCACCACAATGGCTCATGTATCTTGTGGCTACAGTATTGCAGCTGTGGCATTCCCAAGGTCCAGAAAAGTTCTGTTGGACGGCACTGGAGTAACGGTTTCTGAAGACCATTTTAACCCCCAAATTAAAGATTAAATAATGTGAGCAGGGACCAGCCACACCCAACCTCTTGAAATGCCCAAAAGAGGCTGAATTTTCTTTGTGGAGCACCAAAATGTCATTGTTTGACAATCATCTAATTAAATCACACATTTGTTAATGAAAGTGAAAATTGAACTTTCTACTGCAAGCATGTTAAGTAGAATGTGTTAGAATAAGGGAGAGCCAGGTCATCCTCATCCAATGGACGTTTTGTAGCTGTGATCCTGTGAGTTTGACTAATGATGCTTTTCAAAGGAAGCTCTTCAGAGGAAAGCAGAAGCCCTACTCCTGGTGAGAAAGGGGCTGCTTGTCCCATTAAGCTAAAAGCTGTCTTGCAGGGCTGATTCTCTTATGATATAATGATTTCAGTTAAGAAACACATTATTTGTTTTCTTCTTGATGCAGATTTGAAACAATTTCTACACAAAACTGTCCTTTCCCATTATGCTGGGGTCTAAGTATAGACAGGATGAAAAGGACTCCTACTGCTCTTTCTTCCTGAATTTCTCAGCTTGAAAGTCTGAGTAAATAAGGAGGTGTGTGAGTCTCAGTGTGTATGCTCATCCTGAGAAAGGAGAATAAGGTACGATAAAGATTATCTCTAGAGAAATCAGAAGTCAACATGGTGCTGGAAACCCCTCATCCTCATGCCTGTAACCACTTCAATACAAAGCTTTTAAGTCCGAGAAGCTAAAGTAGTACATCTCTCCCTAAAATATTCCAGATGCTTGACCTGGCCGGGAAAGGGTGGGGGCAGAGTCAGATAGGGAATTTTGTTTAATAGTTGGAAAATAATTTAAATGGATCTGAAGAAAGCACTTCTAGATATTAATATTTTTGTGATTGTATTTAGAATTTAAAAAAATATTTCATTATCCTCATAACAACCTTACAAGGAAGGAATTTATCATTGTCTCCATTTCACAAATAAACTAAAATTTGAAGAACCTAATAATTTTCCTAAGATCACAAATTTAGTAAATGACAGACATGGGGTCTGAAACCAGCCAGTGTGACGACAGAGATTATGAGCTTAGTCTCTGTTTTATATATATATATATATATATATATATATATATGCATATATACACATACACACACATACATACACATACACACATATGTATACACACTGTATGTATATATATATGCATATATACACATACACATGCACATACATACACACACATTCTGTTGTAAGTGTGTATATTTCTGCACATGTGTATTATACATGCATTATACACTATATATACAAAACTTGCTTACTAATTATAAACAATAATAGTATAAATATTATATACATAATATATAATACCTGTTGTGTGTGTGTGTGTGTGTGTGTGTGTGTGTATAGGAATAAAATGATTTCACCCTTTTTTTTTTTTTTTTTTGGTACTGGGGTTTGAACCCAGGGGCACTCCCCCACTGAGCCACATCCCCAGCCCTATTTTGCATTTTTTATTTAGAGACAGGGTCTCATTGAGTTGTTTAGGGCCTCGCTAAGTTGCTGAGGCTGGCTTTGAACTCGCAATCCTCCTGCCTCAGTCTCTCAAGTGCTTGGATTATAGGCATGCGCCACCATACCTGGCGATTGTACCCTATTTTTGAGTATGTTTCTAAAAAACCATACAACTGTCTCTCTCTGAGTTTGTAACAAGGGAAAAAACTTGCTCTAATATACCAATTTTACTGGCTCTAAAGAAAGAAGTCTGGTTGTACAAATAGGAATAACAATACAGAAGATAACCAAAGAAATTAACAAACCTCATAGAAATGAGAGTTAAAGCTCCTCTTTAATCTCTGATCCTTTTCTGCAATACCCTCAGTTTCTCCTTCCCCATACCTTCTCCCTACCTATATCTATGACCGTCATGGGACTGAGACTGGTACCTGAGTTACTCAAAGTTGCAGTATCCTATATTAAACTTTCCATTTTAAATTTATTTTAAATTCTCTAGACAGAATCATATTAGTTCAGTTTGTGTCAAATGTCTACAGGTGTTCTGAGCAGGTGGAAGGAGGGTCAGGGTCACCAAAACACAAGTGTGATGCCTATGTCCGTATCTTCTGCAGACATTGTGTGTGAAGGGCAGGATGTGAAGGAGGGAAAGCCATGGTAGTCATATTTAGTATTACAGTGAAACAGATCTGAAAATATGTTTTCCTCAATCCAAATGCAATTCAGTAAAATCCTTTTTAAAGTTTATTTACATGTATGTTTGCTTTCAAGAATATGGAGTGGATTATAACAGTAGTTTAAAATATTTCCAAGATATTTGGAATTTTATAATGAGTAATATTTAATTGCATAGCATGTTTGTGTGCTGTTTTTTAATTCAAAAATTTATAATACTGTATTAGCCCATTTTGTGTTACTGTAACAAAGTACCCAAGGCAGGCAAACCTTATAAAGCAAAGAAGTTTATTTAGCTTATAATTCTGAAAGCTCAAGAGGATGATGCTAGCATTAGCTTAGATCTAGTGAGGAACTAGATCTAAGTGGTTGGCATCACAATTGCCAGAGTATGTGTGGGAAGAAGAGATCATCGCATCCTGAAAGAGGAAGTTAAAGAAATGATTCAAAGATTGGACTTGCTCTTGTAACAGCTTGCTCTTGTAAGAACTCACGGGTCCCACAGGATTTACCTGAATCCCTTTTGAGGGCAGAGTCCCTGGTGACCTGAGAACCTCCCACAAGCTCCACATCTTAAAGTTCTGCCACCTCTCAGTACAACTCTGTTCCAACACATGACTCCTTGGGGGACAAACCACATTCAAGCCATTGCAGACACTCAATTGAGAATACAGTGGATGACTACGTTTGTTCTCTATTTCCCCAACTCTGTCAGATACACCAAAGAGATACATGTCTTCCTCCACCAATGCCACTTTATTCATACATTGATGATGCATGGAAAATATTTTGGATATAAAGGATTAAATAAAATTTATCACTAAAATTATTTTCATCCACTCCTCTTTACAAAACATTGCTAGTGCCAGGGGTAGTGATGCACGCTTATAATCCCAGTAGTTTGGGATTACACTCCAAGAATATGGAGTGGATCCCAGCAGTTTAGGATTATACTCCAAGAATATGGAGTGAGAAGGAGGATCGCAAGTTCAAAGTCAGCCTCAACAATTTAGCAAGGCCCAAAGCAACTCAGCGAGATCCTGTCTCAAAATAAAAAAAAAAAAATTAAGAAGGGCTGGGGATGTGGTTCTATGGTTAAGCATCCTTGGGTTCAATCCCAGGACAAACAAACAAACAAAAATGTGGCTAGTAGAAAAATTTAAGCACATATGTGGCTTGCATTCAATTTCTATTGGGCTGTGCTATTTTAGGTCATTATGAATTGTTTTTCTGTTCCTTGCAATTAAAAAAAATACTTAGAATTAAAGGATCTGAACTAAAATGTTTCAAATGTTATATCCTAAATCCTCACACACTCCATTAATTAGAAATTTTATGCCTCTTCTTTTTCCCATTTCACAAATACTTATCTCAGTGCTATAGGCGCTTCTAGTCATCATTATCCAGTCTGCTGCTATTTCAGATTCAGTGGAACTTCGTTATCAGTACATTTCTTAGCCCTCTTCAGCCTCATTTTAGTTATTCGAACCCTTCTTTTTCCTTCTCATTTAAATGTGTCCCTAATAAATAAATAAATAATAAATAAATAAATAAATAAATAAATGTGTCCCTTTCACTAATCTCAATGTCTAAGCTGTCTCTCTTCCCAATATTATGTTTTGCTTATGTCTTTTCTGTTCCTTCAGTTTCCCAAGATGGAACACTGCTTTTCCCACATTGAATTCCTTCCTGAACCACTGGCAAAGTGTCTCCTTTAAAACACGTCTCTCTCTCTCTCTCTCTTCCTTTCTCTCTCTCTATATCCCTCTCCCTCTCTCTCTCTCCTGCCCATCCCCCACTTATGCACCTTTTAATTTAGAAATAATTTCAAGTCCAGAAAAATAGGAAAAATAAGAAGAGTACAAATAGCACCATAAACTCATACAAATAGCACCATAGCAAATCATTAATCAGTTTTTGCCTACTGTTTACATTTTACCCCATTCACTTCCTCATCTGTATTCAACCCATCTCTATATAATTTTTTTTTCCTCGGAACCATCTGAAAGTTGCATGCATCATATTTTTAGCTCTAAATACTTCCAAGTGCATTTCCTAAGAAAAAGGGTTTATGGTTTGAATATGGTTCATCCCTGCTAAAAATCAAATTAATTTGATTGCCATCACAGTGTTAAGAGGTAGGGTCTTTAAAGATGATTAGTTTGTTAAGAGAGATAAGTACATGAAATGGGGTTAATTCTCATTGGAATGAGTGAGTTCTTACTTTCTGGGGACTGAGTTAGAGCTGGTTGTTGAAAAGTGAGACTGCCTCTCATGTTTTGTCTCCTCTGTGTGCGTCTGCTTGCCCTTTTTAATTTTTCCACCGTCTTTGTTTCTTCTAGGAAGGATTCAGTCTAATCTCAGACATCACATCTTGTTTTCATGTTCCTTTATTCTCTATTCTGAAAAGAACATTTCTTTGTCCTTTGTGTCACTGACAACTTTGAAAAGTACACACACATACAGACTCTGCTTTCTAACAGAACATTTCTAATTTTGAGTTTGTCTTGTTTCTCCATGATTAGATTTGTGTTGTGCACTCTTGGTCAGAGTGTTGCTTGAGTGATTTTGTACATTTTTTCAGGTCTCACATCACATGAGAACACACAATGTCTGTCTGTTCCTCATTGATGGTGTTAATTTTGATCATCCATCAACACCTTGATAATTATCATTTTTTTCCTTTGGTAACTATGAAGGAATCTGCACAAGGCAAATATCCTGTTCCTCAAAGATTTAGAATGCATTGGTAATCTTGCCTGTTCCAGTCTTTACTATGATGGTTTCAAAAAATTAGGATTTTTTCTCTTCAGGACTGTCTCCACATTTCAGTCAACACTCCACATTTCACTGGAAGAAAGCATCTTCCTTTTCTCTTTGTACGTATGTATGTATTATTATTAGCAAAAACTCACAGGTTCCTATTTTTTCAGAAGTTTTTATTCATTACTGTACTTAAGTGTTTTGGTGCTCATACTACCCCAGATTTGACCAGTGGGAGCTCCCCTCATCTGGCTTCTATGTCCTTGTGACAAGTTGACAAGTTCTTCTTCCTTCTCCACCCACCTTCCTCCTCCTCCTTCTCTCTAGTGCAGCTTCCTTTCTGGCATATCCAAATATTTCAGGTTCATCTTGTGCTACCTTGCCCCAGCTCTGGAACTAGCCTTTCCTCCTCGAAATCCCTGGTTTCTTTCTTCATTAGAGACTAGTGCCTGAGCACGTGGTATGCTTGATGTTATGCAATGTCTGCTCCCAGGTCTTTTCAGTGGACAGAAGTCTTCCTGTTTCTTTTCCTCAGCAGCAGTTGTCTTCTACCATTTATGTCAGCTATCCCTAGCTACATTTGACTCTTTCATTCTGTATGCATCCTTTTTGCCTCTGCAATATACTCTTATTCTACCACTCAAGGCTTATTCCTGATTTTGCTCATTTACAAATCCAAAATAGCTTCTCTGTTATTCTTTGGAAAGTTGGAAAGATTCGATTCTTCTCTCATTTTGAGCCCAGGAAGGTACATCAGTCTACTTTTGTGTGTGTGAGAGAGATTAGGCTATGATTTGCTCCAGTTTACATTCTCATTTTGTCATTTCATACATCAAATTGATGTCCCATTTAGAGAGCATTAGTCTTCCATCAGCTTTAGTCCTTTTTTTCCTGTTAAAAACTGTGTGGACTAAATCCTTTTCTTTTCTTTTTTTTTTTTTTTTTTTTTGTACAGTGCTGGGGATTGAACCTGGGACCTTGTGCTTGTGAGGCGAGCACTCTATCAACTGAGCTATATCCCCAACCCCTAAATCCTTTTCTCTTGACTTGAAATTTTTTCATTAAGTCATCCACTCAATTTATCAGGCTTGTGTTTGGTGTTCTAGATAATATGTGAAAGAAAGACACACCATGTGGTAATACTTCTAATTACAATGCAAGCACCAAAATATTACGAATTATTTTCACTCAGTGATAGATACATATATATTTATCATACTAATTTAATGTTGCATATGCTTGAACATTTTCATAATAAAAAGTTAAATTTGAAAATACTCCAAGTGCCAAGATTATATCCTCTTGGTTCACATTCACTCATTGTCAGAATTTTTGCCGAGCAACAGTTGTTTCACCACTGGTCTGGTGAACAATTAGGAATGTTCTTGTTGTACATCATTCTTGTTTAGCAGAAAACTTAAGTAGAAGTTTTTTTCTACTTGTTCTAATGAATATTTAACTGTGTAATTAATAGACTCTATGGTTTAAATAACCTCAAATATATGACTTTCTCCTTTGAAAAAGGATTTTTAAATTTACATATATGTGATGTATTAATGCAACCACGGAGAGCTGGGTTTGACACTGCATCTACCATTGTTTTTATGCATGCAACACCCTAAGCAATTGCCTACTTTACAGAGTTGGCCTTTCTGTACTCTGCCCTAACTGTGCTGTCTACAGTCTCTCCATCTCTGGAGCTGAGCTTTATACAGTAGTTCGAGCAGTGGATTCTGCACACATCCTCTTACCTTTTATTCATACCCCACAGTTAGGTCCCCTTCTTTCTTGCATGAATCACTCATTTAACTGAAACTCATTTGACTCTCATAGGAAAACAATGTGCTGAAGTGTTCAAACCAGTTTTCTCTCTTAGGAGATTCTCATTTATGATATTAAATTGCATAGTAAACATTTTCTTCCTTTTCTCCAAGGAAAACAATAGCCTGGTCTATTCTGGATGATCATATGTTCTTAAGTCCATGAGGTTCAAAATAATAAATTATTATAATATTATATTATAAATTATAATATCTATAATAACTTGTCCATTCCAGCCTGATTAATTCCAAACTTCCTGCAATTAGGGTAACTTTCCTCCTGAAATCACACTGGGGAAAGTTTTGCATGCCAAATGAGACATATAAATGAGTAATTGTCTCATAAGATATTAAATTTTACTTAGGAAAAACATATTCTTTGGACATCCAATGTTTGTTGGCTGAAGCAGGGTTGTGTCCTAGCAAGCTTATCCACTACCAATTACAATGCACTTTCTTTTAGTGCTCATTTGGCCCAAATGTAAATATTCCCAACATAATTACCTTTGGAAGGCTATTGCACAGTAATGGTGCTACAATCTGGGAGCATTCCCAGTGGAATAGCTCAATTTTCTCATTTCTCTATTAATAGTTCCCCACATTTTTTTTTCATGTTACAGATGTTCTTTGAATATTTGTGTTGGATGCTTTTTTTGTTACTGTATGAATTTACCTTTTTTATATTTTAATAATTTGTAAAACTTAATATCTTTATAGATACAAATTAATTTTTCTTTTCATTAACTACCCAAATTGTTATGAATTAAAAAAGCAAAAAAAGAAACCAAGATAGGTATTCATTTTAATAATACCTATCTACATATATCTACCAATAATGATAATTCTGTTTTTCTTTTCCCAATCATCTTTTTTTAACATCACTTAGCTTTGAAATAAAAATACAAGCTGCAGATACTTTTTTAATCCGTTGATTAAAACTTGAAGAGTTTTATGTATTTTCAGCAGAGATGGTTGAAATTTATATAAAATAATTCAACTTGGATATCTAGGATTCTATAAATGTGCTTTTGTGCATTAGAGAAGGAATCTAAATCGATAACTGTTATCTTGTATATTTCTCACAGGCAGAAGAGCACTGTTGTAAAAGTAAATTCATATTTTTTGAGTTTTCAGAGGTACTTTATCTTTTTCTAATCCTAAAAGTCAAGTATGTCCATGACAGACAAACAAGGACATCTATTTTAAAAGGAAATAACAAAATTCTTGGAGTTCAATGATCTGAAGACAATTAACATTTTTGCACATTTAATATACTTTGATAGTCAAGTTTATTTCTTTTTTAAAAAGTTGCTACATTTATGTTGTCTCATCATTATGAATTTTACGAACATTCTTAATGATTTCTCAGGTTTAGATAAATTGACAGTGTTTTAAAAATGAAAAATAGAGCTGGGCCTGGTGGTGCATGTCTGTAATTCCAACGACTCAGGAGTCTGAGGTAGGAGGACTACAAGTTCAAAGTCGGCCTCAGCAACTTAGTAAGGCCCTAAGCAACTTAGTGAGACCTTTTCACACAATAACAAAAATAGTAACAGTATGGAAAAATATACCATGTCCAAATATTAGTCCTATGAATTTTTGAACAGTACAAAAATTTAAAAAATATGATAAAGAAAACTTCCCAAATAAAACAGAAAGGATTATTCAGATTATTTATCAAATCATTCTGGCATAAATCAGGGTAGTAGGAATCTTTATTTATAACCTATACGTCATACAATTTCACCAAACACATGCCAAATGTATTTAAGAATTAAATATAAAATTCAAAATATAAAGGAGAAATATTTAAAAATACTCAATTATTTAAATACTCAAATATTATTTAAATATTTAAATACTCAAATATTTAAAAATACTCAATTTTAGCAAGTAGAAAATTATAAATGTAAAATAGTGAAAGAAGGTACACATACAAAAACGACAAATTTGATCTTAAAAATTACAATTTTTGCTATGGCAAAAAATATAATCACATTTAAAAGACAGACGATAAAAAAAATTTAAAAAAAGACAGACAATAAGCTGACGAAAAAAGACACACTTAATATTAGAAAATATCAGTATAAAAGCGCAAATTTATTTTTAAAAATACAAAGTCTCCACTAAACACATTTTAAAGTTATGAAAAGATAATTGCTTAGGTAAAAATAAACATGCTAACAAAAGCAGAAAAGTTTAATGTCATCAGAAGACTAAAAAAATTATCAAAATTAAAGTAATAGATACAAGTAGATTCCTCTTTTATCTCTCCATTTCATATTTCAAACATAAAAATACTGGATGATGGTAAGTGAAGTAGCCAGTTGCCATTTTCCTCTTGAAAATGTGCCCCTCTGCTGCTTAATAAAACATCCTGATCCATTGAGTCTGTCTCCATTTCTTTTTCTTTCTGTATTCTCTTTCACTTGCTTTCACTAAAGATATAAAGATCAGACATTCTCATACTTGTTGGGAGTATAAATTTGTTTGAACTTTTTTGTTACTATATCAAAAATATATCAAAAAAATCTTAAAATCATTGCATCCCTTTACCCAATAATTCCACTTTTTAGAACTTTTATCCTTGAAGAAATTATTTTTAAAAAAGTTGTAAAATACAACCATAAAATTCTTTTGAAACTATTTATAAAAGAAAAAAGATATTGAGTAGTAATGTAGTTAAATATGTCATGGTATATGTTTAAATTAAGTTAAACACATTTTAAGATCATTTTGAAATGTTTAAAGAAAAATTTTTGAAATTATAAATAGCCTATAAATCAATTTGAGAAGATTTGACCTCTTTATTCAGTTTTCCTTTCTAGGGACAAGATATATTTTTAGTTTTTCTGTATGTAGGCCACAGAATGTGACTGTTGTTAAAGAAGTATTTTTCTTTTACATTATCTAGATAGATATTGCAACATATAAATATCAATAACTATAATAACAATATTTATCTACATAATATGAATATCTGTCATATTCTCTAGCTATATGTTGTAGGGATATAGTAATAATATAATACTTAATTTTCTTTGTAATTCACTAAGCAATTATCTAATTTAATTTTAAAAATAACTTGAGGAAATGAACATTATACTTATCATTTTACAAATAGAGAAACTAAAACTTAGGGACTGTGAGTAACTTGTGCCAATTTGCAACTCCTGAGTGACAGACCCAGGTCTCTCTGATTTCTGACTTTAACTCCTCTGCTCTTAACCATGCCAACTTAAAATATGAAGCTATTGAATTTTGTATTTTTAACTTATATTTCAATTGATTGAACTTTAAGATTTAGAGAAAAGTACATTTGAATTACAAATTTCAAATCAGCATTCTTTATTCCCTCTTGCAGACTCCTCAATAAATCTTCTATTGAATTTCAAAGAATACTCCAGAAACAAGAACTCTCAAATGACTGTCAGTAGTGTTTGTCAAGAGAAGATTAGAAAGGCTCTATTAATATTTTTACATACATTATGTCCTTTAGCACAAACTTTGTGATTTAGAAGTTATGTCTCCTCCCCCCAATCCCTGGAATTTCTTATAATAAAAAGCTTCTAGAAATTCCTATCTAATTTTTTACACATTAGACAACCATTGTAATGATATAGTATTAATAAACCTACTATGGTCACAACAGGGAAAATAAGAGGGAAAGATGGGCCATTTGCCTTTTTGAAGGTCACTGAGATTTCAACTTGTGAGCTGAAGTTTCTCAACATTGTTACTTGACTACATAATTTTTTACAATGTCATTAAGAGGGCTGGGATATAACTCAAGGGAGAGTGCTTATCTTGCATGTACAAGGCCCTGGGTTCAATCCCCAGCACCACCAAAAAACAAAACAAAACAAAAAAATATCATTAAGAAACGGATGGTAACATTTCATATAGTAGCTCATGAATAATAACTAATATTTCCTTAAGATGAAAGGATTTAGAACACAGGATTATATCATATAATTTTCCCATAAAAGTGTGCCTTAACAGAAATATTTCATAGAAAAAAGCACAGTCCATCTGTCTTACAAGATTTAATTATACCAGGATCTTGGTGTTCTGATGGTCTCTGTTCATTATGACTGCAAGAATCATCTTTGCTTTGCTCCATCATGTTTGCACATTCATGCATGTGGTGAAAAACAAACAAACAAAACAAGCCCCAATCAAAACACACACTAATGTTTTGGGTCTCTTTTCACTGGGCCACAAGCATGGATTAGTTTCCCTGAGATGATGAACTCCTCTGCACTCAGTTCATCTGGACATGTGTTTATCTAATCTAAAGCTGAGGTTTTGTTGTGATTTTGAAGAGGTCCGTGGGAATCCAGTTTGGCAGAGTATTTCTATGAGTGACAAAACATACAAGCACCATCTTTCTTCGCATTCTCCATTTTTTACCAAAGGAACTCTGGGACTGGCAGGTGCAAACTCAGAGGCCATAACAGAGGAGATGAGTTCTAAAACTAGAACTCTGTTCTTTATCTCAACTGTAAAGTCTTCTTTTCTTCCTACATCTGGCTATGTAGATAATGTAAGTGCTTTTCAAAGGAATATTGCAATAATGGGTGAAAAGCAGCTCCCAGACTGAAACCCAAATACTCTTCAGGAGATGGAATCCTCTCTGATAAACTGTAGTTATGATTAAAATTTATCTGAATCATCAAAGCAATGAAGGGGCTGATTACAAACTCTGGGGCATCAGGTCTCATGCTTTAGAATAGCTTTCAATTTGAAATCCTGCCATGTTTATGAGAAGCATCCACCCCAAATTGAATATCAAATGAATGATATAGCATGCTCAGAGATGGTTGTGGTTGGGCACCGTGGTAATTCCAGCTTCTCAGGAGTCTAAGGTGGATGATCCCAAATTCAAGGCCAGCCTGGTCCATTTAGCAAGACTGTCTCTCAGAATAAAATTTCAAGCAGGGTTGGGGACGTATCTCAGTGGTACAGCACTTGCCTAGTACATGGAGGCCCTGGGTACAATTTCCAACACTGAAGAAAGAAAAGAAAAGAAAGGAAAGGAAAGGAAAGGAAAGGAAAGGAAAGGAAAGGAAAGGAAAGGAAAGGAAAGGAAAGGAAAGGAAAGGAAAGGAAAGACAGTTGTGAAATTCATTAGATGTTGAGCCACTGTTTTGACAGATGAGAACTTTCCCAGACAGCCTTGGATTCTCTAAAACCAATGCTTTTAAAACTTTACTGGGCATACAATCACCTGAATTGAAGATCCTTATTTCATAGGTCTGGACTGGTCTGAAATTCTGAGTTATTCACAGTGATGCAAATACTGCTTGTTTGTGGATAATACTTTGTAAACTAAGACCTTGACCAAGAAGATCCAACCCAATGCACAAGAAGCCACTGCTCCCTGAATATGTTGATATCTTTTACCACTCTATTACATGTTAAAGAATCTATGGGTGAAGCTTTGTAATTCTACAGAACTTGTACATAGTTTAAAATGTTTTTATAGCCTGCAATGGAAAAAGTCCACCAAAGGGATCAGAAATAGACTTCCAAAACGTAGGAATAAAAAGTGTCTTTCAAAAAGTAAAAGTCCTTCAAATCTTAAAAACATTGCATGAAAATTCCTGAATGGCCTTCATCTGGCTTTCTGAAATGGTGTATATTTCTGAAGGGGTTCTTCAGGTAGTAGATGGGCATAGTACCCTTTTCACATTCAACTGACAGTGCACCCTTGACCACTGCCTTCTATAGAAACTCTTTACTGGATTTTGCAAGTAGTAGTATGTTCTTCTAGGGCATTCACTGGGGGAAAATGAAAAGAAAGGCACAGAGACAAATGCCATGGGGATGACATTGAAGTGCATGTAGGACAGTTTTGCTGGACACTCTAATATTGCTCCAGTATCACAGCTGCTGTGAATAGCTACCTCTGCAGTGACCAGGTCCCTTGATAATATTCTGCCCAAACTACACCATGTGCAGCAACCATACCATAGAAGTTCTGAACACTCTGACTCCTTGACCTACATAAGAAAGGCAGTGTGTGATCATGAAGCTAACTGTAAAATCATGTCTGATTGGTGGCAGGCCCAAACCACGAAAGAGTTATTTTTTAAAAAAATAATCTATTTGTTGGTAGATTTTTATTTGGTTGTAATAAATAAGAGACAGGGGAAATGAATTTGATAGTCTCATCATACATATAAATCTAGATGGGCAGAGGATTACAGTGGTGGGAAATCCAGGAGCAGCTCAGTAAGCTCCATGGCTGTCAAACCTTCCTTTCCAGTGCATAGTCAGAATATGCTACTTTCTTGTAGCAATTTGAACTCTCTCCCTTAAATGCCGAATTTCTCTTCAAGGTATTAGCAGCTACAATACTCAGCCTCTCCTTTAGACCTTTTAAGTTTTCTTCCCTTCAATTAAGTATTGTTTTTAATTATTTACTTGTGTATATAATACTTTATGGCAAACCCACGGTTGTAACATTTTCTTAATAATGATATTTTTTTCTTTCTACTTAAACAAGAGATAGGTACCTTGGAAAATGTGAATTGTAGAAAACAAAAAAACCAAAAAACAATTTTCTTTTCCTTTTTAATTCTTTCTGATTAAAAACAACCACTATTACCGGGCGTGGTGGTGCACGCCTGTAATCCCAGTGGCTTGGGAGGCTGAGGCAGAAGGACAGAAGGGTCGTGAGTTCAAAGCCAGCCTCAGCAACTTTGCAAGGTCCTAAGCAACTCAGTGAGACCCTGTCTCTAAATAAAATACAAAATAGGGTTGGGGATGTGGTTCAGTGGTGGAGTGCCCCTGGGTTCAATCCCCAGTACCAAAAAAAAAAAAAATACTATTGAGCTGGGAGATGTGAATCACTAGCAGAACACTTGCCTAGCATAGCTGAGGGCCTGGGTTCAATACCTAGCACTGCCAAAACAAACAACAATAACAAAAAACACAACAACAACAGTAAACCACTACTAACATTTTGGTACATTTTCTTACTTTTTTCTCCTACTAAGCATTTAAAAATTAGTTTGCTTTGTTGAGGAACTATTAAAACATAAAAGAAATTTAAATTATACAAATGTGTCTGTGTGAAACTCCCCCTGCCTATATTTCCTATCCCAAAGTCTTACTCCACAGAGATAAACTTTCAGCAGTAACAACTGAATGTTTTTAAAAACATTCTTATTTGTTTGTGGTAGTTATTCTTAAGCTAAAATAATACATATCACTTCTAGTTTTTGACTTGCTAATTTTAGAGAGCGCTCATCCATTTTTTGGTATGAAAGATGAGGAAATAAAGATACTTACAGATACCCTATTTTTCCCCTTTCTGTGTTTTAGATTGTTTTTGTTGTTGAAATTTGTAAATTGATGTTGTTTCATGGTTATAAGTAATTGTCATATGCTGAGATTATAGACTAAATTTGGAAATGTAAACCCAGGGGAAAGACAGGAAAAGGGGAGTGAGAGGATCTCATTGTCTCAGCACTTTTTAAAAACTTTCCAGTGGTGGAAGCCCCAACTTGAACCAAATTTTGCAAATGCTGCCTTTTGAAGTTGGGAATTTCTTTGGGTGTCCTTTGGAAAAGATCCCTCTTACCTCTGAAGTTTGGGGCTGTAATTTTTCATTTTTCCCTGTGCTCTTTTAGTTTAACCTGGCTTTTTTTCTATTTTCTAGAATTTTCTTAGACCTCTTATTAACCGCTGACTTATTCTCTGCTTCTCACCCTTAATGTTATGTTTTTCAAATTTTATTTAATGGCTTTCTATTACTTCACTGTGACTGTGGCAAGCAGAGAGCTAGATGTGTAAGTTCTGTCTACCACTGAGCAACACTGAAAATGGTTTTCTCCACATGGCCATTGCTTGGTTTCAGTCAACTTGTTATAAGCTTGATGATGATGATGATGATGATGATGATGATGATGATGATTTTGTGGGGCTGGGGATTGAACCCAGGGCCTAGTGCTTGTGAGGCAAGCACTCTACCAACTGAGCTATATCCCCAGCCTTGATTCTTATTAATGGGATTAATTAATTTGGATCTTTCAAAGAACAAAGCCATAGGATTACATCAATATTTGTCCAGATGCCAGGGACCTGATCTCCCTCCTCTCTTTTGTCTGTCTCCTGCTACAGGACTTGGTCCTCTCACTGTTTCCCTCATTAGATCCAAGGTTGCCACACCCAGCTACCTGCGTGTTTCCCACAAACCATTCTGCAAAAACCAAAGGGAAATTGAGGAGTAATGAGGTCCCACTTCTATTTCAAACTACATTAATTTATTTACATTAAAAAATATTTATTTATTGCCTCTCTAGGGCTGAGCCCTTTTCTAAGATCCTAGGCATACTGTCGAGAGTGAAACAGAACCGCTGTCCTTGTGCTCACATTCTAGAAAGCAGGTACATGACATTTCCTATTGGACTGCAGCTTTCAGATCTACACAAATTGGCAAACACTGGGAGGGAAAACATGTAATGCTGCCAGATTAGTAAGCACATTATCAAAATTCTTTGCTGGGTTATCAATACCCCAAACTGTCTTTTAATGAAAAATAAATAAGAGTCTTTGTTCAAAGATCAGTAGATATTTAATAGTGATAATAATAATCATGCTTAAAGGGACAAATATTATAATTCATATATTAAAATACCACCAATGTTTTACAATGTAGAAATGGTTTAAAAATTGGCAATCTATAAAATGGAAATTTGAAAATATTATAGATGACATTTATAGAGATTTTTTAAGATGATAAAAGTATGTAATTATTAAGTGAAAAATCATGATTCAAAATTATGTATGTAGTTGAACTCTACATATTAATTGAGTAGTCTGGGCTCAGCAGGGTATTAATTAAAATTGTATCAATTTCCCTCCCTTCACGGCTTTCAACTATACTTTGTTGAATTCCAGATTCCCATCATTATAACATTTTGGACAAATTTCATGATATTTTACTTTCCGTTTCTGAAGCATACTATTAAAACTTCAATTCCACTTCCTAGTCAATCTCTTTTCCTTCCCCACAGCAGAAGCTAGAACCTTGAAGATGACTGGAGTTGGGGAGCCTTAGGGAAGCAGAACCCTGGCTCTGGAAGAGGGTGAGGGAAGGCGTTAACTTCTTCCATGAATGCCTCCTGGAGGGGACTGGCCTCACTCCAGTTTAGCATGTGCAGGTCTGATACCAGTGTCCCAGAGGCCGAGATGGTCTCCAAGCAGTCAAGTGTTCCCTTGGACAATACACAGTTTTACAGAAGTCCACTGTCACTGTGAGGAAGAGAAGGACTTTCCTCAGGTTTACCAGCAGTTTACCCTCCCAGCTCTCTGGGTTGTGCCTCTATCCCACCAGTCCTGAAGGGCTCCTGTGCTTTTCCTTGACATCTTCCCATTTCACGAGGAACTACTCAGAGTTCATTGCCCTGTCATTTAATGTCATGGAGAACCAAGTTGGGGGCAAGAGTCCTCATCTTCTCAGGCATATTATTTTTTTAGCAGTGGTCCTTCTACTTTTGCCTTCAAAAAATGTTAAATGAGAAATGGATGTTAGTCTCTATAGATGTGCCATAACTATGGGAAACTCTCCCAAGAACTGTCAAATGCTTTATTCCAATGGCAATACAGTGACAAAGAGGCTGCAATTTAGCAAGCAAGTATCAGTTATGGAGTGAGATGGCGATCCTTCCTTCTTCAAGTCACTCTGGATTTCCCTTACTCAATCCACCCACTAGACTTTGGAAGTGTTAGAACCCTCTCCAGAAAGCAATTTGGTTTCTTCACTCATTTCCTATACATAGACTTACCTCTCTTTCTGTGAGGTAAAGACCCAGAGAAGAGTTTTCTAGGGAGAAGGTTGATGGTAATAAAGTTAGTTGTACACTTTTTAACTAGTCGTGATGAAAAGTTTTGAATCCTAATTATTTATGGCTCAACTTGGGCAGTAACTATAATTCCAAGTCGGCAGGAAAAACCCACTGAACATTTCATTTAGCAAAAAGTGATAAGAGGAAGACGAGATATTTTCAAGCTTTCTAATTTTTACTCCATTATTTGTATTGTTTAATGGGTCTAGGGAGAAGAGTTCTTAATTCACCCAACTACTATGGTTTCCCTGTGTCATAGTATTAGGGTCTACCTTGTTTTTATTTTCAATTATTAATTTTGGTAATACGGTTGGACCAAGACACATGAAATTGCTGCTCTGTTCTTTCTACCCTGCCACCTCATCAGTATACCATGCCTTAATTCCACTTGTTTCCTCTGTACTGTTCCTTACATTTTTTAATGTAAGAAAATTTTACATCACTGGAAACTCAGAATTATTCATATATGAATACTGACAGAATGGAGACATTTTAACTAGGAACTATTGCTTGCAAAGGTTATGTGCAAAAAGCCTGCCTTTCCTTGTTTAAAAAAAATAATAATTAGCATTGTTAGCAAGGTGCTAAAGACTACAGACTGTTTATTCTTTCCTAAATGCAAAAAAACAAAAACAAAAACAAAAACTGAAGTCAGTGTTTAGTATTCTATCTAGAGACCACAAAAACAACTTTAAGTACCGTTCTTGCTAAGGGGCCAACATTTTGGGCAATGCTATTTTATTGTCATATTTTACTTTGCATTATGTAGGTTACTTTGCATTATGTAGGTTCTCTGAGTTTTACTTAGCCTAAACACTCACTTAGGTACATGCAGGGAAAGGGAACGTTAAATAATACCCTTTATACTTTCTTTTCCTTTAGAATCACATTTCTGAAATTACTTTCTTACTGATTTAATTATAAAGGTAACATTTTCAGATGCTGAGATCAAAGAAGATTAATGGAAATTACCAAGGCATAACAATGTTTTTGTTTTTAAAAAGGAAAGAAAGAAGGGGGGGGGGGGGAAGCAAATGTTAATTCCTCTTTAACAATTCAAGATTTAGTGATTTGAAAGTTGGGGGAGAAATCACCTGAATATTCAAGCCAGCATCATTTGGATGGATGAAAGCTCAAATTACTGCAAAGCAGCTTATTTTTTTCATCCATCACCATGGATACAAAAGGACAGCTGAAGTGCAGGCGTCTGACATCACAAGCATGCCCCAACAGGCCCGGAGCAGAGCCGCAGGAGAGCGCAGCAGCTCCACAAAGGACCAGAAGAAAAGCAGCGAGGAAGGGGAGGAAGAGGCAAATGGAATCAGGTCGTTGTTAAGATGAGTCAATAGCTCAGATGGGAGCATTAAAGCCGAGTAGACACCAGGCCAACCCGGAGGCCTGAAGGCTGCAGCAGTTGTTTACACCGACCTCTCAATAACCTTCTTAGCCAGGAACAGAGCCAGAAGGCTGAGAGAAGGTATATCAGATCGCTCCCCTCTCGAGCGGCAGTTTCGATAGTTTCTCTTCACATTTTGCTCAGTCTTTAATTTGAAATAATTTGAAACGTTTGTAATATGAAACATTTAAAAATAATGTTCTAGAACTTTTGCTTGCCTGGCTTACTTAATATTAAAAAAATTAACCAATCCCCAAAGTAGCTGAATGCTCTAAATAAGAGCTTGAGAGAATCAAAGGAATCAGTATCCAGTGGGCAATAGGAAATGGTAAATACGAATTGAGAAAAATTGCTATTTTAAGTATTGAGTTCTAATTCACGAACAGACACGACTTCTATTTAGGTGTATTTTTTATTTGTTTTATTAACTTACATTTTTGTTTCCTATTAAAATGCAGTGCATTCCTTCTCAGGATGCTGTGTGGAATGTAAAGACCTGGACTCAGGAACCTGGATTCAGAGGTGTGCTGATAAAGGTGTAACAAGGGCTCCCAGGGGAAACTGGGATTTGTGGCATTTGTTGATGTTTGTGGTGAAAATATTTTCACCATGGCTGATTTCAACCAGCACGATGTCATTTGGCTTGCAAAATTTCTGAAAATGTAATATTCAGCCTTTGCAAAATAATTCCTGCTGGCTCCAGCCCCCGGAATGATGGGGTTCCACCCTAGTTGTGACCAGCTGGGGCAGAATTTTGAGCATCTCACTGAGTTTCAGTTCCCTTATCAGATGAAGGAGTTGGAGCTGAGCTTAGTCTTTGGTTACAGAATTGTACATGGGTCTACTCTCAGTGAATTCTTGGAGGCCACTTGTGGAAGAGGGCATTTCTGAAATGCTGAATTGTTGAGGTTCTGCTTCTTTATAACCACTTAGACATTGCACAATGGTCCTGATTTTAGCTATCATAGAGTACTTTTGATTTATTTATATCATTTGAAAAGAAAGGCGCATTACTGATGGAAAAAAAATAACATTAAAAAATCACTTTAATAATTGATCTCAGAGGTCCACTTACATTTATAAACAATAATGATGCTGTAAAACTAAAAATGTGAATCATACACCAATGTACTGATGTCAGTAGATAGTACTGGACTCATAATAGTACTGTCTTTCATTATTAAATCTTAAAAATTGTCTGAAAGAGACAACTATGTCTGAGTGAAATTTTACCCATGGAATCATAGAGCTGTTTAAAACAAAAAAGAACTTAGAGATAATTTCCTCTAAGAATTTTCAAATATGCCCAAAGTCTTCGTTAGAACCCTCTCAGAATTTGTGTGATTGTGTGTGATTGTGTGTGTGTGTGTGTGTGTGTATTTAGGTGTAGGCTAAACATTTGCACCCACTCATCTCCCATGCCTTCAACATAGAGCAGTTCCTATGTTTTAAATATGGGCTTCCACATAAGATTTCATTTGAAACAAGGGTTTTGTAGTGGGGTGGTAAAGATGCCATTTGCTTTTTTTTTTTTTTTTTTTCTCCCTTAACATATCCAGAAACTAAGCTTTAAGGAACTCCTTGTCTTCTGTCTCACAATCAGTAAAAAGTAAAGTCATGAGTGGAATTAAAGTCTCTAGGTTTTCAGACTAGCATTGTTTTCCTTTTCAGAAGCTGGCCAACTAGAACCACTATTTCCTACTATATACCTCTGTGTAAATATCTGAACTTGTGCTTTCTCGTAAGGTAGACACTACCTACAAGTGACTAGTGAATACTTCAAATGTGGCTAGTCTGAATTAAGACGTGTTCTAACTGAGAAATACATAGTACATGCCGAAGTCTTAGTACAAAAAACTCATTGATGACTTTAATTACTGATTACAGGTTGGAATGGTAATACTTTGAATATATTATGCTAAATAAAATGTACTTTAAGAACAAATTTTACTTTTTAAAAACTTTATTTTAATGTGACCACTAGAAAGTTTTAAATTAAATATATGGCTTATATTATATGTCTACTAGACAAATCTGACTGTAGGGTTGATTCCCTTATTGATTAAAAATGGAAAATGTCCATCTGACCTTCCCTTTTCTCAGGGTTGTTTAAGGTCATATGAGGTAATCTTTTTTAAAGTACTCTGCAGAGTGCTACACCAATATAAGATCATACTTAAAGATGTTTTATTGCTCATTTGGTCACTTTATGGTAGTTCTTCCCTGTAAGGTAGTAAATATTTTGTAGTCTTCTTTCTTTTGCACGTGTGTGTGTGTGTGTGTGTGTGTGTGTGTGTGTGTAAGGACCATAAGGGAGGAATAATTTTATGTGCTACAACACAATAGCAAACACCTTCATTGAATCTCCTCATTTACATACTCTGAGCACAAGACTGTTAGACTAGAGCCAACTGCTGCTGAATAGCAACAAGGACATCTAGAAACTTCTTTCTCCTCAGTTATCGCCTTCCAACTTTTCCCTTAGAGTTTCCTTTTGGCAGCACTCAACAATAAGTCAAGTAGCAAAGGAATCTGGGAAGTGTAGTTTGCTGAGTCCTAGCTCCAGCATCACAGAACAGAACACAGAAAGGTCGGCTAGGGTCTGAGAAACAGTAGGCATATAACTGGCACAATTCCAATTCATCTTTTGTACTAATAAAAGTGATAGCTCTCAGTGACTCAGTGGAAGCTGCTTGGTTCTAGAGAGAAGAGGAATAGACTGTTGTCTGACAGAGCAGTGGTCCTGCTGTCTTGCCTAGCAGGGATTAACAGTGAAAATAGACATGTCTGTAAGTAGGAGACACTTTCTGTGAGGTCCCAGAAATTACTGGTGGGGAAGTCTTTTGGGGATGGAATACTTAAAGCACAGGAAGTCAAAAGATGACAAAATTTGGTTGAACTTATCTGTATTTGTAGACTAGGATTTAGAATTACCAGTGTTTTTCTTAAATTTAAAAACAAACTTACCAGAGTGGTCTATGAATATATTTGATTAAAATTATCATTATTACTTTTGGAAACATATCAGTTTGGTCCTATATTTCTAATAACAATATTCCAGTTCTTCTTTGGAGAACTACAGCTCTGTTATGGGAGAACATGAACATTTTGGTTACTTATTCACACCCTTTCCCCTTCTCCTGCCCATGCAACGACTTGACCATAATAATTAGTTCATGTTTGGATGTGGAAGGTCAGAGTGGACACCAAGATTCCTGCTGGACCAATTAGAAAAGACAATGTTCTTTCTCCATTGGGGTTGGTAGGTGAATAGAAGGTAAGTTTGGTACTATGGTGGCCATATCTGAAAGGAAAAGTCTGCCTGAAACCAAACCATGGCATAGAAAGGTATATCCAAGAGATAAAGGGAAGAACAAAATTTTAATGACATCAAACACTTGGAGTCAACTACTTGGAGCTAGGTCTACTTCTAGATTTTTTGATTATATAAGCCAATATATTCTTTCCCTTTTTAAAAACATTAAAAATTGGACTAAAGTTTACATGTAACAAAAAGCACATACATTAAGTGTATATTTTGATGAGTTTGGATAAAGAAAACCTTCTTTTAACCACCATCTCAGTCAGGATATGGTAGGTTCATCACTCCAAAAGTCTTTTTCACTCCTTTCCAGTCAATCAGTCAATGGCAATTCTGTCTTTTACCAGCATAGATGAATTTCACCATTTTTTGAACTACTTATTAATGAACCTAGATATGCTCTTTTTAAATTGAGGTGTAATAATTGTACATATACTCGAGTCATAATGTGACATTTTATAGAGAGTGTATTCTTTTGTGTCTGACATCATGTCCTTGAAATTCATCCATGTTGATCAGTAGGTCATTCTGTTGATGACCAGTATTATGTTGTAAGGATATGTTGTACTTTTTAAATGTATTTTCATTTTAATAGATATTTAGGTTATTTCTGTTTTGACTATTATGAATAAAGCTGCTGCAAACACTGTTGATTAAGCGTTTTTCTGATATATTTTTATTCTTTATAAATACTTGGAGTAAAAGCACTGTCATGTTAGAGCTGTGTGTTTAACTTCATTAGAAACTGCCGTCTGTGTTTTTTTTACCTACATATCCTATAGATATCTCAAACATGGTCCCCTAACTGCTTATTACTATCCTTTAGCTCTCATACTTCTGTTTGCAGTGCCTTGGTGAAGAATGCCAGGTTTCTTAGAAATTTAGGGTCAATCTAGTTTTCTTTTTCTCCTGTCACCCTCTCACATATAACCAGTCACCCAGTCTTGTAACATAGGCAGTACATATTCATTTTTTCCCTCCCCATACTATGACTGCAGCATGACACAGTGAAGTTATTTCCAAATGTTTTTTACTTTGACCCAGAATGTTAAAAAATACATATCAGATGTACTTATAAAGGAAACATTTCACAAAATATTTATCCTTACTGTATACAGTATAGTCTATTTTCTGTTACATTCTACATCCATTTAAATATTGTGTTTACAAACCATAAATTGATTTGGTGATTTATTAATGATTTACATCCTCAATTTGAAAAGTAGGTGGTTAAAAGGTCAGGTCTCATAATCAGACAAGGATTTAAAAACTTACTCCTCACTTTCCTAACCTAACTTTGAGCAAGGCACTTGTTCTCTTTCAGTCCCAAATTCCACTTGTAACAAAGAAATAATAATAATAATATATATATAATTATTATATATATATAAAAGATATATATATATATATACATATATATATATATATATATATAAATAAAAGAGTTGTAGTAAGGATTAAAATGAGTATGTAGGACTATAAGCTCAGGGCCAGGAATAGAACTTGCTTGATTAATATTATTTGATCCAGACCCTCCTCATTTCTTGCCTGTTACCTGTCCCTTTTTGAAGTTTTTTAAGGTCTTAGCTGATCTTCCTGCTTATCTCACTCTTCATGATGCCGCTGAGTTAATCTAAAATGCAGACCCAATTGTATGAGTCTTCTGTTCAAAAATCCATTAGTTGAGCGGGTGTGGTGGCGCACACCTGTAATCCCAGCAGCTCAGGAGGTTGAGACGGTAGGAGCATGAGTTCAAAGCCAGCCTCAGCAAAAGCACGGTGCTAAGTAACTCAGTGAGACCCTGTCTCTAAATAAAATATAAAATATGGCTGGGATGTGGCTTAGTGGTCAAGTGCCCTTGAGTTGAACCTCATTCCCCGCCAAAAATTCATTAGTTGCTATCTTGATTTTTGGGATTCAATACAAGCTTCATAAAAAGGCATTTAAACATCTACCCTTTGGATCTCCTCCAGCAAGGACCACTTGTCTTCAGGATACCCACCTCTGCCATCTTCCCCTACTATTTCTTCCCTTATTATATCTTACTAAATGACTTTCCCTGACTCCATAGTGCCTGGGAATACACTATTTGTTTCTACCTTATTTATCTTCCCACCTCACTTCTGATGTGTTCTTATGTGGCATAAACTCCATTTCAAGAGTTATTTTTGGGAAGCTTACCAGGCCACCAGGCTGAGTTGAGGCTCTCGTCTATGTCCCCTTTGCACCTTAGGGATACCTTTTATAATCACTGTTATTATACAGTTCTTGCAATCAGTTTGACTTCTCTTCCTTGCTCATTAGACAGTGAACAGCTGGAAGATAAGTCTCCACTCTTTATTTTTGTATTTCCCAAGGTGCCTAATAAGTGCTTCAGTATTTAATGAATGAGCCAAGGTTTCTTTCTAACCTAGAAATTTTTCATTGCAAATATGGTATGCCATTTTCCTGTTTACGCCAGAGAAATAGCTGGCTATTTTAGTATGCCATAACACCAAAGTAATAAAAATGCTTTTTAAAAATCTGGCATATTTATTGTCACCTAAAAATATAGTCATGATTTTAATGATTTCCTGTGGAATATTTTCAGGTGAGAATAGGCAATTGTTAAGAAAATAATACTGATAGTCTCCCTTTCAAATGGAATAATGTGAATACAAATAGAACTACCATGGTTTCCCTTAGTACTATTCCTATTGCTTTGGAGATAGGATTTGATCTATAGGCAAATCTGCTCAAAGATGTAATTGTGGAGAAACAAAATCTGAAAATGGGTTTAAAAACAGCTTAAATCAACTTGTGGTTTAGTTCTTTTTATGTAAGACAAGCAGAAGTACACCAAATTAAAACAAACTTCATGAAATTCAGATATTATTAATGATTCATCCCCCAGTTATATGAAAACTACTAGTAAACAATCTCAATGGTTTAACTTCTCTACAAATGAAATAACCCATATATTTCATCAAGCATTTAAAAAATACACTTTAAACAACAATAATCCAATGGTATTATTGTTCTACACTCCAAAGGCAAATAACAACAATCAGATTAGACTAAGTTTGTTTTCATAAAAGCAGTTCACTCTCTAGGTCTCCAGTTAAACAGCAATGTACACCAACTCAATTTTTCCTAATCCACTCAATTTCTTTTATATACCTAGAATGTTAGATACTGTTTAAAAGTTAATATTATATGCTAACAACCTACTTACCTATAATCTATTAATAAATTTAAAGAAATATGGACACCAAAAAGTGAGACTTTAAATTGTTTCATTTTATCATTCATCATGTTCAGGCAAAATTTAGAAAATTGTGACACTAATTTTTTTTAAAAAATGGTATTAAATGGACGACTGAACTTAATTTGTGTGCTTTTCAATATATTACATATAGTATGTCTTGTCTTTAAAAATTATAGTCTTTGTAATTCCGGATTGTCTATAGGTGGAAAAGCAACTTATTACTCTGCCTATTAACAATAAAACTGATTCCTGTTAAAGATAATTTCAAGTGACAGAAACATAAAAATGTGGTTTTGTTAGCTTTCTTTTTCTTTTATGAAAAGAATCTTATGTAATATGTAGTGAAATGAAATGGCAAATCATAAAATCTGAGAACATTCCAGCCCCATAAAAAGTGATTTACATCAAAACCATGTAACGTCATGTTAAACCTTTTTAAGTTGGTATCACATACTTTGGATTAATCTTTTAAAAAGTTAATTCAACAAACTGATTTTTATTTCTGGACGTTTATAAATTATTTTTTTCAAGGTCAAAGTCACCATTATTTTTAATATGATAGGGTGAATAAATTGCATGTCTAAAATATACTACAATTAGATGATTTTGTGGAGATTGGCCTTTTAGGTATTTTCTTGCTTACCAGTAATTAAATTAACCTGTAGGTAAAAGATGCTTAAGCTGCTAAATTTGAAACTGAATGATTTGGAATTTAACTGGGTTTGTAACCTGGTGTTACCACTTACTTCAGTATCTGCTGGTACATCTTCTAATTTCTCTGAATCTGTTTTCTCAAGTGTAAACAAAGGCTAGCAATACCTGTCTAGAATCACGGATGAAGATGGAATGTGATTGCACTGCCTGCAATATTCTAAGTGCTGAACAGATGGTTAGTTCCAGTCTTAGCAGTCCTTGAGTGCCAGCAATCCTTATTGGACTCTGTGATACTCTTTCATTTGTCCATGTAAATACAGTATGTTTCTTGATTTTCCCCGGCAACTTCCTTTAAAAGTAATACACTGAGACATTTATCCAACTACACAGTACTACCAGAGTCAATAATAACCAGCGAGCTATTTTAACAAAGACTATTAACAGATAGATTAACTAATTGATAAAAAGTATTTTAGTGCAATTTTAGGAACTGCTCATTTTGTTTTCACTAGCAGTTGATGGTCATCGTCTACAGATACATTGTGTATACAGAAAATTAGATTTAACTACAGTGTTGTTTAGGTGGGTTAGTCTGTAATTTGAAGCAAAATATATTGACAGGATAAAATGAAAGCTCTGAACTAGTGCACAGGTGAAAAAAAAAAAAACGAAGGGACGCAGGAAACAAATTAGTGTATTTAATAGCCAGAAGACTGATTAGAACTCACTTGTACTCCAGAATTAGATTTTCTCTCTCTCTCTCTCTTTTTTTTTTTTTTTAGATTTTCTGCAAATGGAGGTAAAATCCAGTGAGAAATGAACTGCGAACGCAGTAGAGTATGGGGTTAAATCATCTTGATGAGAAGGCTTAGAGAGGTTTAAAACCCTTAAGAAAAGAGGATTTTCTTTTTTACGTTCCCTACCTCCAGTACTTAATGCTCTTTCATGCATCGCCGACATTTAAAGGGAAAAATATAGCGCACAACAGCTTGTAGGCTACTAACATGCACTTTAGTACATTTCCTTTAAAAAGCTGTGTGTGCAATGTATTTCAAAAACTTTTTCACTGCAAACCTGTTCCACAACCTAAAAATCACTTTCAAGCCAAATTCAAGGCACGGTTCATCGTTGACGAAGGCCCAAACCTCGATACAGAAGCATTAATACACCAAATCCAAATGCTCCTGAAAATCAGGAATTTCAATAGTGACCGAGAAGTACTAGCCATTTACTTTTTGATATAATTTAAAAGCAAGCGATTTCCAATGCTTTTTAATTACGTAGTCGCCAATTTTACAATTCATTTCACGAATCCTCTTCCCCTCCGCCCGCGTCCTTCTCCCAACACAAAGGGCCCGGAAAACCTTCGCAGGCACGCTTTGCCGAGCACAGACTAATAAGCCCCGCAAGCTCGGAAGAGCGTCGCGGCGAAAACCCTCCTTCGCAAGCGCTACTACTCTAGAGCGGTGACCAATATCCGTCTTCTCTCGCATTCGTCGTCCCGCCTTCCAGTTTCACTGAAACCAATAGAAAAGGGCATCTGGAGAGAAAGGCCAATGGGAACTCGGCGAGAAGCATCATTGGCTGAGGGAATCCCGCGGTGCAGTCTGGGCCTCCGCCTCCGTTACCCTGGAGCCGGAGTCGCCGTGCCGCTGCCACCCCGGAGCTGCCGTCCCCGCCCCTGCCCCTTCCCAGTGTTCAAACTTCCCGCACCCCGGCAACCTCGGCACTCATCCGCAGCTTCCGCAGGAGCCTGGCACCAGCACTTTGGCGGACAGTCGCCCCGGCTAGGAATTCGGTCCAGGGAAGGAAGGCAAGGAGGCGGGACGCCGCGTCGGTCTCCTGAAGAACCGAGGAGGGTTGGGGGTGGGTTTTGGGGTGGGCGTGGAGACCATGGGGAGTACCCGGTGCGAGGAGAGACGGGTAGGGCGGTGGGGAAGCCGGCCACTAGACGTTTGTGGGACTGCAAGCGGAATTATTAAAGCAGGGGGTTTGGAAGGATTAGGAATGAGGGAGGATTTGGGGACCTGAGGGAGAAGAAAGTCCTAAGAGAATAAGCTCCGCAGCAGGGAGACAGTTGGAAGGAGAGGAGGCTGACTGGCAGATGGGGAATTGACCAATTAGGAGAAAGAGTTGGAAAAGGGTGGTTTACTTGTTGGGATCGGGAAGAGAAGGAAGCAAGCACAGTTCTGGCGGATCTAGAGAAGTGGTTAAAGTTATTAACAATAAACAAAACCCAGGAGGTCTGTGGTGACTTAAGATGGGAAAGAAGGGACAGTGCCAAGAAGGGGGAGACTTTTGATACCTCAGGGATAATAGGTTTACTATTATTATACCATGATTGGATTGGAAAGGCACTGTTGTCTAGGTTGTGAATTTTTAAACATCATTCAGGGATGGGATAAAAGGAATAAAGATAGCAAAAAGTATCCCTTTTGGCGTGAGTTGGAGTGGATACTCAGCCTTGTGTTATGTATGTTGAATGAACCTGGGTGCATTGTTTTAACTGGTGAAGAGCACTGGTTCAATTCACCTGAATTTAAATCCCTCTTTTGTTCACTCTATGGCTTGGAACAAAGTACTGACATTGATTGGTAATAAAGTTACTTTTTTTTTTCCATTTGGAAATAGGTATAAATATGTTGTGAGGGTTAATTTTATCAAGCTTTTTGTACTTAGGTAATTGTAAAAAAATGGTTTTGTTAAAGTGGATTTCTTTCTTTCTTTCTTTTTTTTTTTGGTGCTGGGGATTGAACCCAGGGCCTTGTGCTTGCAGGGCAAGCACTCTACCAACTGAGCTATATCCCCAGCCCTATTTCTTTTTTTTATTGTAATGATTTAGTTTGTGGGTTGCATTGACTGTTTTGATTTCTGCATAAGTCTGAAGAAGATTTGGGCTCCTCTCCTTAGGAAATACACTTGAGTACCTATAAGTTTATTCCTGACCTTTGTCTTCAGGGTTAAATTTCTCTGGGATCAAATTTCATTTAAATGATTTGGGGGTGGGGGTAGGGGCATAAAAGAGAAAGGTAAAGGTAAAGTCTCAGTTCTTATTCTTCCTTTTGCATGATTATTTTAATTTACATATTTTTTCAGTTGTTCCACATTTGCGTTTTATAGCACTATTTTAAATATTTCACTTTGGGGTTTGTTGCATGGTACTGTTTAGCCAAACATAATAGGAAGTAGTGGTTTGTTTGTTTTGATTCTCAAAGTTGATAAAGTGTCATTTCAAATATCAGAATGCAGTTGATGCCTTTGGAAAAGAGATTTTTCTTCTTTTGTCAAATTCACATCTCTTCTGTTAAACATATGGAAATGTTCTGTAAGACACAGTAGAAGCCCATTGTGATAAAGATGCTACCCTCTCTCCTGGTTTTCCACTCGTCAGCTTCTTTGTAGAATCCTCTTTGCCGGCCTTTTATTATTGTTTTTCCTCATAATTCAGACTTTTGTTTTTTCACTCGTGTACTTTTCTTAACTGAATTCATCTTCAGTTAGATTCCATCATGCATATTTTATTAACACAATCTCAGTTTTGTGCCTCTGTCCTGAAACTCTTGAGCATCAAACTTGTATAGTTGATTATTGGTATTTCCACATAGATGCTCCACAGACATTCCAAACTCTATGTCTGATATTGAACTCATCACCTTTCCTCATCAAATCTGTTAGAGTTGAATGGTACTCTATTTACTTAATTTTTCAAGGCCAAAACTTTAAAATTCATTTGAGTTCTTCTCTTCATTTTCCATGTTTAACCCATCACCAAGTCTAGTTTTTAATTTTACTTGATAACCATGTCTGTAATCAATTCTGTACTCTATAACTATAGTTATACTACCACAGTTCAAACATCTGTCATGTATACATCCTTATTGTCCTCTAATTCTTGGGTTGAAAATGGTTCATCGTAAATGCCAGATCTGATCATTTTTATCCTACTGAAGGACCTTTGTTTCCAAATACCTTAGTATGACATAGAGGTTTTTCATGCAGTTTTTCTACCAGCCACAGCCTCACTTATTGTTACTTTACCACAACCTCCCAGCTAGTATGCATATTTAATTTTAAACCAGCATTGTTCATATATACACATATATATACATTTTCAGCAGCCAAAAGAGAAAATATAGATTAAATTAATTTTAGTAATATTTTATGTAACCCATTGTTTCCAAAATATTATTTCAACATATAATCAATATAGAAAAGATTATTAAGGAGATATTTTAGTTCTTTCTTATATACTAAAATTTCAAAATTCCACATGTATTTTACATTTATAGCATATCTCAAATCTGATGAGCTACATTTGAAGTACTCAGTAGCTACAGTGTTAGACAACAGAATTGTAAACTATTTGCAGCTTGGTAATATACCATCGTTTCCTTATGCCTTTAAATTTCACATATGCTGCTTCCTCTTATAGAAACAAGGTCTTCCCTTACCTATTGCCTACTTTTACTAACCACATTAAACACCCATGTAACTCCCATTCCCCTAAAATTTATAGCCTGCCCTCTAAAGTTACACTTATGCTTAAGTGCTACTAATACCTCCAGGCCCAATTTAGGTATTATTTCCTGTGGAAACCTTCCCAAACTCTTTTCTGTCCTCTAATCTTAGTTCTGTATTTGCTCAGTGACTTATACTTTTACATCATAAGTTCTTATACTCTCTTGCCTCATCTTTCTCCTCTTGGCTAGGAGTTTCTTAATGGGAGGGCAGCCAAAGTGTCTTACTCTTTTTGGTATTTCCACTCCATGTGTAGTTCAGTGATTGGCACTTACTAGGTTGTGAACAAATGTGTTATGTATGAATGAAGGGAGGTTTGTGATTTCTCCATTTGTCTGTAAGAACATATACTTCATTTGACCCATTGTTTCAAAATGCTGTTTAAAAGAAACTGATAATACCTTAAATTTTAAATAGCATTTACCATGATCTTACTGAGCCTATTTAAAGTCATACTTAAAATCCACACATAGTTTTAAAAAATTTTTTAAATGTTTTACAAAGTTTTATTTTAACTTAGTTTGATTTTTAAGTAAGAGTAGGTATTGTTCAAATAAATGTAGTAGGATAAAAATAGTTTATAAACATGAAAGAACATGTAAATAAAGAAATGAGAAAATTTTACTTGGTTTATTTTCTGTTTTTAAAATTTTGTATTTGTTCTAATTATACATGACAGTAGAATGCATGTATGCATTTTGATAAATCATACATAAATGGAGTATGAATTTGTTTCTTAATTTTTTCTGCTTTGTAGAATTATAGTTGTAATATAGCAATATAGCTTTTTTCTTTATCTCATATGTAGAAACTTCCTTTCCATTTTTAGGGAAGAGAACTCCTTGTTTGTATCTTTCTTTTAGTTTATTTTCATTTTACTCATGGAGTTGCCTTTTGGGTGAGCTCTTTTGCCAACAGCAAAGGTAGCCAGGCAACAGTGTTTCATAAAAAGAAACTGAGCACAGGGATGTGTCAAAAAATTAACTGTTGTTTTATGCAGTTTCCCTGCTTAAAACTAAAAAACTAAAAAGTTAAAAGCCTTTCTTTGAATCATGTGAACCAGTTATCATTATGATATTATATAAAGTGGTTCTATACCTTAGATTTTCTTTGATTCATTTGAGTCTGAATATAAAGGAAACATTCTAGCATTGAAGGAAATTTTGGTAATTTTTTTCCTGACCTGTTAGGTATAATCTATATTGCTTGGGATTTTTTTTAAAAAGGAGTTTATTTTGGGATTGAAAAATGACAAGTATTAGATTTGATAGTTTTATAGCATTGGTGTAGTAACACTCTTGGCTAGTTTTAGAAAAGAAGCTGCATTAACCCACCTCCATAGGGGAAACAAACAACTACTAACTGATTGAATCTTGGTCACAGTGAATTAGGTTTAATTAGTTGGAGAACTACACACACAGTGTAAATCTTCAGTGTTCTACCTGTTAACCTAGATAATTTTTCTTTCCAGAGAACGAATTCATTCATTTAATAATATAACTAGATTACATTAGTCAAGTAGAAATTATTAATGTAAAAGGAAGGAAAATTTATTCTTTTGAAGCCCTGTTAGTCTCTAGTTATTTAAGTCCAGAAAAAATTTCCAAATTAATGATTGTAGAGGTTCTAAGCAAAACTTTGATTTGCTAACTTTTCTCTCTTAGGAATTTTAGAGATTTATGTAAGTCTTAGACAATTATTTTGAAAGAGGGAAGACTTAACATTTTCCTTTAAAACAAAAAAGGTAAATTTTATTATATTAAACTGTTGATATCCAGTTTGGGAAAGCATTATGGAATGATCATTCTTTTCACAAATAATGAGTACTGGTGTCATTATCATGGTAAAGTAGATAGACCTGCTTTTTGTTTGCATGGGTCTCACATTTAGTAGGAGGGGTAAGGCCATAAATGTAAGATGATTTGCAGTGGTAACAGGTCTATGAAGAAAACAAAACTGATTAATAAGATAGAGTTAATGGACTCAGTTTAATAGATGTGCAAGTGGAGCTGTTTTTGAGAATATGGCATTTGTGCTGACCAAAGGAATAAAAGAAGGAGCCACCTTTGAAATTCTACGTCGAGTGTGCAGCATGTACAGAGGCTTGGCATGTTGGAAGCAGAAAAGAAGACTAGCTTGCCTGAAAAGGCAGATGTGAGAAGTAGCATGAGATAAGGGTGGAGGAGGAGGGACAAATACTAAATCTTGAACATATTTGTAAACCTTAAGGAATCTGAGGGCCTTAGGAGCCCATTGAAATATATTAAGCAGGATCACAGTGCTGTCTGATATCTGTTTCAAGTTGCTTTTTCTGACTGCTGTGTGAAGAACTGTTTGTGGGAATTCAAGCATGAAAGCATGGTATCAAGATGCTATAGCAGAATTCCAAGTGAGAAAAGATAGACTGGCACTATCCAAATGCCTCAGACTTGGGCACTAGCAGTATAAATGCTAAGAAATAGTCAGATCTGGAATATATTTTGGAGATTAAATCATCAGATTTTGTGGATGACTTGGATGTATAAGGCGAGGGAAGAAGAAATCCAGCATGATCCTGAATTTGTTACATGAGTATGTTAGTAGATGGAGATGCTACTTCTTAATGAGATAGGGAAGCGTGGGGGTGGAAAAGAGACAGAAGGTGATTTGAGTGTAAATTTGAAATTATTTGTCAAATAGGAAGGTGATACATCAGTCTGGAAGTCAGACTTAGATGTTATCACCTAAGAGAGAGTGTAGATAAAGAAAAGTGGGCCAGTGTGTGGTGCCTTGGGTATTCTGGTAGTTAGAGAAGAGGAACAGTGGAGTAATAAGAAAACCGGGAAAGCAAATGGTTATAAAAACTAAGAAGAGAGAATGTTTTAAGAAGGAGGGTGTTATAGGTTGAATCTGCAATGGCTTCCACAGACCCATGTGTTGGCTTGGTCCCTAGCTGATGGTACTCTTGGGAAGTGGTGGAAACTTAAGGAAGTGGGGACTAGTTGGGAGAGGTGGGTCACTTTGGGAGAGGTAGGTCACTGTGTAGGGGGCATGTTCTTGAAGGGTATATCTTGACTCTGGCTCCTCCCTCTCTCCCTCCCCCTCTCCCTTCTCTCTCTCTGCTTTCTGGCTGGATGAACAGTTTTGCCCCATCATACATCCCCTGCCTTAATGTTCTACCTCATCACAAGCCCACAAGCCATGGAGCCAGACTGTGAACTGAAACCTCTGAAACTGAGCCAAAATAAATCTTTCCTTCCTTCTCTAAGTTGATTTTCTTAGGTCTTTTGTCATGTAACAAAAACTAACAGAGGGATTGGTAGGTTGTGTCAAACACTGCTGTGAGATCAAGTAGGAATACAATAGAAAATTGACTGTTGCATTTAGGAAGATGAATCTCATTCATGATCTTGACAAAAGTTATTTCAGTGGTGTACTGGACATAAAAACTTGACAAGTGTGTGTTCTCCCCCAAAAGAAATTTTTTTTTTGAAGCTGGACCTGGTGGTGCATGCCTATACTCACAGTGGCTCAGGGGCTGAGGCAGGAGGATACAAAGCCAGCGTCAACAAAAGTAAGGTGCTAAGCAACTCAGTGAGACCCTGTCTTTAAATAAAATGCAAAATAGAGCTGGGGATGTGCTCAGTGGTTGAGTGCTCCTGAGTTCAATCCCTGGTACCCTGAATAAATAAATAAATAAAAATAAATTGTTAAAAACCAGGTGGAGATCACATTCTAGATTACAGATTATTCTTTTAAAAAAAACTTAATTGGAAAATTAGAATAAAGAAATTGGGTTGTAAATATTATAGGACATGGAGTCAGACATCCGCTTCATTAGCAATTCTTTGTTGATATGAATGATCACATAGAGAGGGCATAATTGTAGAAAGCACAGTTTTTGATATGGAGAAGACTTTCAAAAGGAGCAGAAATGCTTCTTCAATTTTACCAAGTTGGGAGGGCAAAGGGTACCGAATAGATACAGATGGAGGCAGCTTCAAAGATGAGGTAGTATTCATCTGATTGTTGTTTCTGAAATATGGATTGGGTCACTTATCTAAGAGTTGGAAAATTCATAGTCTATTTCAGGTTTTACAAAGTGAGCACTGTGACCTCAGATAATATACTTGTAACCTTGGATAAGTCATTTTGTTTTTCTGGGCCTCAGTTTCCTTAATCTTTGCAAAGAAAGAAGTGATTTCCTAGGGTCCTTTCCAATGCTCAATTGTTATGTAATCTTATTAAGCTGTGGTACTGTTTTTGTATCTTTATATTATGTAAGACAAATTAATAATAATTGTTCTAATAGTGGCTTTATCTAATCATTATCTGTTTTTTCCTCTCCTCTTTGGGTCTAAATTTCCAGGTCTTTGTTTCTTTAACTTGTTTTCCATTTACCTATTTCATTTGGCTTATTTGTTTTTCTGAGAGCACTGCCAGCCTGGCAACAGTGTTTCTACAAAGACTGATTTCTTAACAGTGAATTTTTATCTAAATTTTCATTCTCAAGGAAATCTTAGCTTTGAGTTGCCATATTTCCTGAGGACTATTTGTTTATTAAATGTCATGAATAATTTTAATGTAGTATGAGATGATACAAGTATATGTAGATTAGAAATCCCTACCTTATTTCAAAACAGAGTTTAAATAATCAGAAGCTTGCCAAAATAAGAATATATTCTATAATGTTCCTGGGGCTATTCTTTAAGGAAATATTTTCTTTTCTTTTTATTTTTTTAAGTATTTTTGGTTGTAGATGGACACAATACTTTTATTTATTTATTTTTTATATGGTGCTAAGGACTGAACCCAGTGCCTCTCACGTGCTGGGCAAGCCCTCTACCACTGATTGAGCTACAACACCAGTCCAAGGAACTATTTTCATGTAATTAATGTGTAATCTTTTGGGGGAGCATATAAAGGATACATACATAATTTATTGTGACCATTTTTTAAAATTGTTTTTTCTGTGGTAGAGCCTGACCTGGGCCTTAGAAGAATCCACAGTATGTTGCTCTTCTTCGTTTCCCTGTTGTCTGAAATGTCTTCTATATCTTCAGTAATTTTTTTCTTGACCCAATGGGTGTATGAGTTGAATAGTAGCTTCATGAACTTTAGAAAATTGATGTTTTGCATGAGGTTGTTGAAAAGGGTAAGAATAATTCTTAGAAATAATTGGCTCAAAAATGACTTATGTTTGTTGTTAAAGATGTAGATCTGACCATATATGTTTGTCTCTTGTCTTTCTCGAGACAACACTAATATAACAAATAAAGAAAAAGAATAAGCCTGTACACATTTAAGGGATAACATAGTACTTTCAGTAGACAAGAGATAATAACATGTTTCTGAAAGAGGCAGAGAGTAATAATGGAAGAAACAGATTAAAACAGAGAAAACTATGTCCAAAAATAATTAAGAGAGAGCTGCAATAAAGGAAAAGTCTGATGTATCTAACAGAATCTCAAAATCTTGGGACTTAAAAGGTCAAAGAGAAAGGATGATTGAAAATTGGAAGGGAAGAATAATTAAAAACTTTATAAAGAACAGTTGTTTCTCCTTTCCCAACTAAGCCCACATGGTGACAGTCACTGTTCTATTCCCTGACTCCTCACTACTTTCTCCTTTTCTACAAAATATACAGAGGTTATTTCTTCTGGAAATAAAAAAGAGGAAAAGTCATATTGCCATGGTGGACATTTGTGTCCGGAGATAGCTTTTAGGCAGTTTCCTATGTAATGATTGATTCTTTGCATTTTGTTCTAAAACAAAATGTACCAGTCAGGAAGGCCTACTAATATGCACAATATTTTTCTTTATCCTTTATTTCTTAAGTGTGAATGGTTTAGATATTAGTTGTCTCTCAAAAGCTCATGGGTAAGACAATGCAAGAAAGTTGAGAGGTGAGATGATTGAGTTGTAAGAGCTGACATGTAAAAGAAAGAATCCTTGAATTAGAAGAGACAAATGGAAAAATGCATATTTAATATTTTCAGAAATGAAAATATATTGCCTCAATGAAGCAAGAACAAAATATTTTAAAAATTAGAAAAAAGAGTTTTTTTTTTTTTTTTTGCAGTGTTGGGGATTGAACCCAGGGCCTTGTACTCTACAAACTGAGCTATATCTCTAGCCCAAGAGAGCTCTATGAAGCAAAAGTGTTGGCACAATTTTCAGTTTTACTTATTCATTTATTTTGGTACTGGGGATGGAACTTGGGTGCTTTACCACTGAACTCTATCTCCAGACCTTTATAGCTCTAATTTTGAGACATGGTCTTGCTAAATTGCTGAGGTTGGCTTTGAACTTGTGATCTTTCTGGCTTAGCCTCCCAAGTTGCTGGTATTATAGGCATATGCCACTATGCCCAGTGGCACAGTTTTTAAAAAATGATGGTTAAGAGGATAAACCAAGTCAAAATTCTTTGAAAATAGAACAAAAAATGAAGAGAGCAGGTCTCTTATTTAACTAGCAGAGGTTTCAAAACAGGGGAAATAGAGGTCAGTTATCAGAAAAGATACAAGTTTCCAAATTAAATTGAAAAGTAAAAGTTTCTGCTTATCTTGGAAGGTTTTTATTTCCTTTTTGATTTCAAGGGATAACTTTCCTGGATATAGCAATTTTGGTTGATAATTATTTTCTTTCAGGACTTGGAACACATCATTCCAAAGCTTTGTGGATTTTAGAGTTTGTGCTCAGAAAGCAGAAGTAGTTCTGATTGGCTTGCTTCTAAATGTTGCTTGATGCTTTTCTCTTGAGGCATTTTAAAAATTCTGTCCTTGTTCTCTGTTTTGGGCTTTTTTAATTATAATGTGTTGTGAATCAGTTCTTTTTTGATCTTATCTATTTAGGATTGTTAATGCATTCTGTATTTGGATATTCATCTCATTCACAAGGTTTGGAAATCCTGAAGAGGTTATCCATTTCATTAGTCTGCATCTCACAACCCTCTTTGGTTCCAGTGATTCTTTAATTTGGTCTCTTATATTGTCCCAGTTGTTCAATATTCTGGTCTTCATTATTTTTTTCTTTTCTTTGGTACTGGCTTAATGTTCACGGCCAGTTACATTTTCTTCCAGCTTTGAGATTCTGTCTTCAGCATGGTCTGCTCTATTATTAGAGAGACTTTCAACTGAGCATCTTATTTGATGTATTGTGTCTTTCATTTCCAGGATTTCTGTTTGGTTCTTTTTCAGTATCTCATAGCTTCTTATTTAATTTCTCATTCATATCCTTTACTGACTGACTTAATTCATTCAGTTTTTCTGTTTTCTTGGAATTCATTGATCATTTTATATTTGTTCTTTTGAATTCTTTTTCTGATATTTCATCCTCTTCAGTATCTTTGGAGCCAGTAGCTGGTGAATTATGAACTTTAGAAAGCATCATGTTACCTTGGTTTTTCATATTGTATTCCTATGCAACTGGTGAGATAGATTCCTCTTCCATTCACAGCCTTCTCTTATTAAGTGTTCTGTTGGTATTAAGTTGTTGTAAAATTTTCAATGTATTTTCAAATGAGTTCTATAATGGAGTTTCCCTGCTTGTTCTTTGATGTATTTTGATACAGTATCTATTTTGGCAGAACTTGAGGATTCTCACTTTTGCTGTAGGTCTAAAAAGAATTGAGTCCTTCTTGTACATCTGGCACTTGTGTTGTATATAGCAGGGTACGTGGGTTATTTTCTCTGTAATTGCTCTTCTTTACTTAACAACTCTATTATTCTAAAAGAATATGGGAGGGATCTAGATTGAGAACCCTCATAGGTGTGGTATCCACAGCCTTTGTGTTAATTTTGTTTTTGTTGTAGGAGTAGATGTCCATGAGTGGGACCCAAAGGGGCCCCAAACTGTTTACTTTGGACCTGGTCATTAACTTATGGATTTTGTCTTTTATTCTTTGTATTAAAATATTGTTGAAGTTTGAGTGTGGTTAATTTGTGTGTAGAGCAAGGTGCACTGTCTCTTGGTTGGGTTTAGGTCAGAGGCAGGGTCTCTACCCTATGTACTTGTGTCCCAGTAGGTTCCCATCATTCTTACATAAAAGGAGAAATAAACAATAGCAACAACCAAAGTAAACAATATTCAGCATTAATATAAACACCTGGTGCCTACTATGACATTTACAACACTAATTACCACCATAACAGGAATGGTGGGGTCAGCATTTGCTAACAGCGAACACAGTAGATAGCTGTGAACTAAATCTGGTATGAGTAAAAGATGTTAACTGTGCCATCCATAGTACTAATAAGTACAACATGAATGATGGGGGCAGGAGTTATATAAACCAAATAGTTCTAAAAGATTTAAAAATATGTTTTCATTAAGAGAAAAGAAAATGTGACAGGAAGGCCCAAGAAATTTTAGAATGTTCAAACCGTGAACAGAGAGAAGGCAAAGAGATATAGCAAGTGATTGCTATAAGGAGAAGAAAAAAAAGAAACAAAGTAAAAGAGAGGGAGAACAAGAGAATTTGTCTATTAGAGGGAGAAAAAAGGGGAGAAAGAAATAGGAGAAACAGAAACAAACATTCTAATGCTCAAAAGACAGTACAAAGAAAAACAATTTTAAATAAAAAGTGCTAAAAATGAGAAAAGAAACAAATATGTGTATGTGTATATATCCATGAACCAATCTGTACAGTAAGAACACACACACACACACACACACACACACACACACGATTCTTAATGAAAAATGAAAGAATTATATCCACTGAGGTGGTTGAAGGTGTCGGCAAGGATGAATTATCACTGCCTATGCCTAATTGCCTTTCTTTCCATTTTGATCTTGGCTATATTTCCCTTAAAGCAAGGTCTAGGGTGATGAAAGCCTCCTCTTTTTGTGGTGCTCACTGAACTACACAGGTTGGTTGAAATGGCTCTGAGCTTCTGGTTTCACTAAGGAGAGTAGGATGAAATGGGAAGTACTGTTGATTGTAGTTTTGTCTGGTTAGACCAATCAGTATACTCTCAGGGTGGGGCTGCTGGCAGATTTTTAAGTGAGAGACTTCAGTGCCTGGAGTTTAGCAGTAATCATGCCTTTGGGATTTCATTGGGTGGTGTCTGTTCTGGAGAGATTAGATCAACACATCCCTAGGGCTAGGCAGATGCTGATCTCTGCTGGGAGTCTGGATCTAAGAAGCCTCCTGAGAATTCTACTCATAGGGCAGGGGAGCCAACCCTCCCACAGGTCTCTCACATTCTCTAACCATGAATACAGTTTCCAGGCTTACTCCCAAATTCATGCCCACCTGTTCAGTTTCTTGACCTTCTTAAGCTGGCCACATGAGCTGCCGGACTCAAAAGGAAAGTAAATTGCACTCCCTTCTGAATCTCTGATTTGAATCCCCCTAGGTACAATCTTCTCTGTACCTATTTCATTCATGTTCTGCTTGGTGTACCTTAAGGCATACAGTAGGAACTTGCTGGGGAAAGTATGGCAGTATTTGCTATGATCTCTCAGGCTCCTGCAGCAGCAAACTGCAGGATGTCCTCCTCAAGATGACTCCCAGCTTCAGTTCTTGCTTGCCAGTTGAGTAACAGAGCACTTTTCAAATACAAGTTTACTGTGCAGCCTCTGAATCTGCTATATCCAGGCTGCTTTTCTTTTCTACAGGTTTTCTTATGCCAAGTTTGTTGTGTTTGTGTTATCCCTCCCCTCTGTGGTGAATAGTGCTGCTTCCAGCACTGCAACCAGTTTGGCTCTAATGTATTCTTTCTTGTACTGTGTTCAATGCACACAAATTCTGAGTCTCTAAGAGACTCTGTCCAGTATTGAGTTTCAGTGAATTCCTTCTTTCAGCCCCCTTGCTGAGAAGCAGCACTCCTGGTGCTTGAATCTCAAGCCACGGAGCAAATGGAAATGCAGCCTTCCTCCAATCCACCATCTTGAATAATCCAACAGTGTGCAATTTAGAACGTATGAATTATTTATTTATGCAATCTGCTGCTGAATAATTTTAGACCCAGTTGACCATGGGTAACTGAAACTATGGAAAATAAAACCATTGATGAATGGGGACTACGGTAAGCATAAAAGTATAAGCCATTAAAATTCCTGTCATAAACCAGGCATGGTGGCATACGCCTGTAATCCCAGTGGCTTGGGAGGCTGAGGCAGGAGGATCGCGAGTTCAAAGCCAGCCTCAGCAAGGGCAAGGCCCTAAGCAATTCAGTGAGACCCTGTCTCTAAATAAAATACAAAATGGGGCTGGGGATGTGGCTCAGTGGCCAAGTGCCCCTGAGTTCAATCCCAATCCCCGGTTCAAAAAAAAAAATTCCTGTCATAGGGAATGGGACTTGGATAATGGGGCAATGTACATTTCCTTTTTTTGTTGTTGTATAACTGTAGATATATTTGGGAGGAGGAGAAAGAAGAGTGTATTGTGGATTCTTTCCGTTTGATATTTAAAGTTGCTCTGATTTAGGTAGAATAAATCATGCTTCTGTTATGCAAATGTGAACAGACTGACTTATTTTTTCCATATAATTTACTTTTTTAATAAGATGCTAAATTTTATTTTATATTTCATGTAAAATGTATAAATTATGATAGTTATATTTTATTAACATTAATTTTACAAATTAATGAATTTCTCTGTGACATTTCCATACACATATACAACAGTGCATTGATCATGTCCACCTTCCCTTCTACCTTCTCTCATACTCTATTCTCACTCTCCTCCCACGAGTACTCTTCCTAGTCCCTAAATAGTTCCTATTTTCAAGTTATCTTTTATTTAGTATACATACAACCATATGTAATAATATATTATTGTTTTGTGACCATTATGAATGGTCACATTATGACTTATTTGCCTGATTTCTCAGTGAGTTCATTATTGATGTACAGAAAAGGTATTGTTTTTTATGTTAATTTTATATATCTTGCTATTTTACTGAATTTGTTAGTTCTAAAAGTCTTTTGGTAAAGTGTTTAGGATTTTCTATATATAGAATCATATCAGCAGGGATTATTTGACTTCCTCCTTTCCTATTTATATACATTTTATTTCTTTTTGTTAGTAATTGCTCTGGCTAAATATCTAGTACTATTATTGAAGAAGAGTGGTGAGAGTGGGCACCCTTGTCATATTCCTGATCTTAGAGGAAATGCTTTTAGTTTTTCCCCATTCAGTGTGATTTTGGCTATGGTTTTGTCATATATAGCCTTCATTACATTGAGGTAGGATCCTTCTATACCTAATTTATTCAGTTATTTTACCATGGAGGGATGTTGAGTTTTATTAAAGACTATTTCTACTTTTGAGATGATGCCGATTGAGATGATATTTTTCATCAAGTGATATTTTTCCTTGATTTTCTTTATGTGCTATACTATGTTTATTGAATTATATGTTGAACCATCATTGCATCTCTGGAATGAAACCAAGTCGATTATGGCATATGATCTTTTTGATATGTGCTATTGAATTCTATTCGTAAGTATTTTATTGAGAATGTTTCATCTCTGTTCATCAGGGATGCTGGTCTGTAGTTTTGTTTATTTATTTATTTATTTTTGTCCTTAGAAGGTTTTGGTAGCAGGGTAATACTGGCTCAGAGAATGAGTTTAAAAGAATTCAAAAATCTGATGAGATTTAGCATTGAATTCATTGGGTCCTGGGCTTTCCTTCTTTGGGAGACTTTTTTTTTTGAATGATTCAATCTCATTACTTGTTATTGATAAACATTTATTTTTGTTAATATACTATTGGTTCAATTTGGTAGGTCACATGTGTCCAGAAATTTGTCCATTTCCTCTGAATTTTCCAGTTTGTCAGCCTAGAGTTTTTTACAATATTCCCTAATGATCCTTTGAGTTTCAGTGGCATCTGAAGTAATATTTTCTTTTTTTTTAATCTCCAATTTTATTTATTCAGGTCTCTTTTTCTTTTGATTAGTTTTGCCAAAGGTTTGTCAATTTTGTTTGTCTTTTGAAAGAACCAACTCTATTTCATTGATCCTTTGTATTGCTCTTTTGATCTCTTTTTATTTATTATTTCTCTGATATTTATAATTTTTTCCCTTCTACTGATTTTAGATTTGGTGTATTCCTAAGACCTTGAAATTCATTACTAGGTTATTTATTTGAGATCTCTGTTTTTTCACCAAAGCACTCATCACTTTAAACTTCTTGATACTGCTTTCTCAGTATTCCACATGTTTTGATATGTGGGGTTTCCATTTTTGTTTGATTCAAGGATTGATTTTGGTTTGATTCCCCTCAGATTTCTTAAATGACTCAGTGTTCATTCAGTAGTGTGTTTAGTCTCTGTGTACTTCTATCATGTCTGCAATTTCTCTTGCTGATTTCTAGTTTCATTTCATTGTAATCAGATAAGATACAGAAATTATTTCAAGTTTTTGAGTTTGTTAAGATTTGCTTCGTGAGCTAATATATGGTCTGTTTGGGAGAATGCTTCATGTGCTAATGAAAAGAATGTATATTTGGCAGCTGTTGGTTGGACTATTCTGTAGATATCTGTTAAGTCCATTTGACTTCTAGTGTAATTATCTCTGATGTTTCTTTGTTGATTATTATTATTATTTTTTTGGATCTGGATGATCTGTTAGTGAGACTAGGGTATAGAAGTCACCCACTATTGTATTGGGAACAATTTGTCCCTTTATGTAGTGTTTATTTTATAAAATTAGGTGCTTCAGTGTTTGGTGCATGTATATTTATAATCATTATACCTTCTTGATGAATTGTTTACTTGATTAATATGTATTGACCTTCTTTGTCTCTTGATTTTGTCTTAAAGTTGTTTTTTTGAATGTAAGAAAAACTACTGCTTGCTTTTGGACTCAGTTTGTTTGGGATTTTATTTTCTAGTCTTTCACTTTCAGAGTGCGTATATCTTTGCAAGTGAGGTGAGTTTGTTATTTGGCCTTGTTTTTTAATGTATTCAGCAAATCTGCATCTTTTTTGTTGTTGTTTGATGGTGCTGGGGATTGAATCCAGGGCCTGGTGCATGCTAGGCAAGCACTCTACTAATTGAGCTATATCCCAGCTCCAGTCTGCATCTTTTTTGTTTTTTGTTTCCTTTTTTTTTTTGGAACCAGGGATTGAACTCAGGGACACTCGGCCACTGAGCCACATCCCCAGCCCTATTTTGTATTTTATTTAGAGACAGGGTCTCACTGAGTTGCTTAGGGCCTTGCTAAGTTGCTGAGGCTGGCTTTGAACTCGAGATCCTCCTGCCTCAGCCTCCCAAGTCGCTTGGATTACAGGCGTGCGCCACTGTGCCCGGCTCCAGTCTGCATCTTTTAATTGGAGAATTAAGACCACTTCTATTTAGGGTTATTATCGAAAGATATGTCCTTGTTGTCATTTTCTTGTTTTTCTTCTGCTTGTTTTAAATATTGTATGTTCTTTTTTTTTTTCTCTTTAGAAGTTTGATAGTGTACTGTATTGATAATGTTTGAATCTGTCCTGTTTCTCATTTGCATGGCTATTCTGATTATATTTATCCTTTCCTATGCTCTGTGATTATGTTAATCTTTCTTGCTTCTCTGAGTGTAGGAGTTGCTGCTATCTAATGCTGGTCTTGTCATAAATTCCCTTAGTTTAGGCTTATCTTGGAAGGTCCTTATTAATCCTTTGATTCTGAAGGATAGATAATCTTGCTGACTATAACACTCTTGGTTGGCACTTGTTTTGTTTCGGAATTCATAATGCCTTATCCCATGCTATCCTGGCCTACGAAGTTTCTATAGAAATTTGTTTTTGTCTAATGGGTTTGTCTTTAAATGTGCCTTGGTACATTTCTTTTGCAGATTTGAGTTTTATTTCTTCATCTGTACTTTTGGCATAGTAACTATAATATATTGTGAGAGATTCTTTCTGGTCATGTCTATTTGCAGTTCTGGTGCTTCCTATACCTGGATGTCCCTGTGTTTCCCAAGAGGTGGGAAGTTTTCTGCTTTTGTTTCATTGACTAGGTTTCTCTATGCCTTCAGCCTGTAGCTCTTCTCCCATAGGTATACTGGTTTTGTGGATGCTTGGTCGTCTTCCTTTTTTTTTTTTTTTTTGCATTATTAAAATTTGTTCTAATTATACATGACAGTAGAATGCATTTTGATGTATAATACATAAATGGAGTATAATTTCTCATTCTTCTAGTTGTACATGATGTAGAATCACACCAGATGTGTAATCATATACATACATAGGGTAATTATGTACAATTAATTCTATTATCCTTCCTACCCCCATTCACCTCTTCTCCCTTCACTCCCTATCTGTGGGGGGTTCTCCATGTCCAGCATGGATGAGGGAAAGAATTTTTGTTAGAGGATGGTGCCAACTATTAATTATCCAGAAACTTATGTAATTAAATAAACACAAGAGCCAGTAATCTTTTCAAATGAAAGGGGATGTGATGGATTTGGCCATGCCAAGATCTGGCCTCCAACAAGATAGAGGAGCCCACATTCACCTTTATTTATAGTCCCCTAGGTAAAGGAGCCCAGACCCAGAGGGGCTTCTTCCGTGAGGAACAGGTTGGGGTGCAGTTAGGGAAGCCATTTCCTTAGAGAATTAGCATTTCCTCAGACAGTGAACCAATTCTATACAGGGTCACCTGTCTCTGACTATCTGAAATAGTCTCTCATGACTGCCAGTTCCTGGGATTCAGACCTCTGTCTGTATCCCATGGCTCAACCAAGCCTGATTCTGCTAAACATTGATGACTTCCCACACCTATTCAAGAGCATGGGAGATCTTTCCATCTTCTAAGGTCTTCAATTTATTTCTTTAGTGTTCTGTAGTTTTCATTGTGGAGGTCTTTCGTCTTTTTTGTTAGATAGATTCCCAAGTATTTTACTTTTTATTTATTTATTTATTTATTTTTTATTTACTTATTGAATCATTGAACACAAATGGAGTACAGCTATTGTTTCAAGGGTTGTACATAAAGTAGAGACACACCATCTGTGCTTTCTTGCATGTACACAGGGCAATGATATCTGTCACACATTCTGTTATTGATTTTACCCCCCACCCGCCCCCACCCCTCCCTTCCCTCTATGCTAGCTATCTTTCCTCCATTCTTGCCATCTTTCCCCCCAACATTATGCATCATCATTCATTTATCAGAGAGACCATTCGGCTTTTGGATTTTTGGGATTGGCCGATCTCACTTAGCGTAACAGTTTCCAACATCATCCATTTACCTACAAATGTCATAATTTTATTCTTCTTTATGGCTGAGTAATATTCCATTGTGTATATATACCACAGTTTCTTTATCCATTCATCTACTGAAGGGCATCTAGGTTGATTCCATAATCTAGCTATTGTGAATTGAGCAGCTATGAACATTGATGTGGCTGCATCACTGAGGCAATCTGATTTTAAGTCCTTTGGGTATAAGCCAAGGAGTGGGATAGCAGGGTCAAATGGTGGATCCATTCCAAGTTTTCTAAGGAATCTCCACACTGCTTTCCAGAGTGGCTGCACCAACTTGCACTCCCACCAGCAATGTATGAGTGTACCCTTTTCCCCACATCCTCGCCAACACCTGTTGTTGCCTGTGTTCTTGATAAAAGACATTCTAATTGGGGTAAGATGAAATCTTAAGGTGGTTTTGATTTGCATTTCTCTTATAACGAGTGATGTTGAACATTTTTTCATAAATCTGTTGATTGCTTGTAGATCTTCCTCTGTAAAGTGTCTGTTCATTTCCTTGGCCCATTTATTGATTGGGTTATTGGTGTTCGTGGTGTAAAGATTTTTGAGTACTTGGTAGATTCTGGAGATTAGTGCTCTGTCCGAAGTGTGTGTGGCAAAGATTTTCTCCCACTCTGAAGGCTCTCTCTTCACATTGCTGATTGTTTCCTTTGCTGAGAAGAAGCTTTTTAGTTTGACTCTATCCCAATCATTGATTCGTGCTTTTATTTCTTGCGCTTTGGGAGTCATGTTAAGGAAATCTGGTCCTAGGCCAACATGATGAAGATTTGGACCTATTTTCTCTTCTATTAGGTGCAGAGTCTCTGGTCTGATTTCTAGGTCCTTGATCCACTTTGAGTTGAGTTTTGTACAGGGTGAGAGATATGGGTTTAGTTTCATTTTGCTGCATATGGATTTCCAGTTTTCCCAGCACCATTTGTTGAAGAGGCTGTCTTTTCTCCATTGCATGTTTTTGCCTCCTTTGTCAAGTATGAGATACCTGTACTTATTTGGGTTTGTCTCTGTGTCCTCTATTCTGTACCATTGATCTACCTG
>JAJEJO010004533.1:267481-330581 GCA_020662805.1 Glaucomys volans
TTGTTGAGAATGTTCTGTAGGGCAGGCTTTCTCTTTGTGAATTCTTTAAGCTTTTGTTTATCATGGAAGGATTTTATTTCGTCATCAAATGTGAAGGTAAGTTTTGCTGGATATAAGATTCTTGGTTGGCATCCATTTTCTTTCAGAGCTTGAAATATGTTGTTCCAGGCCCTTCTTGCTTTTAGGGTCTGGGCTGAGAAATCTGCTGATATCCGTATTGGTTTCCCCCTGTAGGTAATCTGCTGCTTTTCTCTCGCAGCCTTTAAAATTCTATCTTTGTTTTGTATGTTAGGTATTTTCATTATAATGTGCCTTGGTGTGGATCTGTTGAAATTCTGTGCGTTTGGTGTCCTGTAGGCCTCTTGTAATTGATTTTCCATCTCATTCATCATATTTGGGAAATTTTCTGATATTACTTCATTGAACAGATTGTTCATACCCTTGGTTTGTATCTCTGTGCCTTCCTCAATCCCAATAACTCTTAAATTTGGTCTTTTCATGATGTCCCATATTTCTTGGAGGTTTCGTTCATGATTCCTAACCATCTTCTCTGTTTGTTCGACTTTGTTTTCAAGATTAAATATTTTGTCTTCATTGTCTGAGGTTCTGTCTTCCAAGTGATCTATTCTATTAATTATGATTTCTATTGAGTTTTTAACTTGGTTGATTGTTTCCTTCATTTCCTTGTTTTCTTCAAGGATTTCTGTTTGCTTTTTTCTCAGAACTTCTATCTCTTTATTGAAATGATTTTTTGCTTCCTGAAATTGCTCTAATAGTTGATTATTCATAGCCTGAATCTGCTCTCTCGTCACCTCATTCTCTTCTCGGATCATTTTAATTATGAACATTCTGAACTCCATTTCTGTCATTCCCTCTACCGTGCTGTCCTTAGGATCTCCTGATGCACCATCCAGGTTTGTTTGGGACACTTTCTTCCCATGTCGTCCCATGCTGCTCATATATCCTCCCCTCTAGTAGTGCAAATCAGAGGGATTGCAACTTTCCTGTAAAGACCCAGAGCATCCCTGCAGATTTCCAGCAACTCACCAGATGTTTGAGAGGTGCTTGATCAAGTGGTGAACCAAGATAGCCGCTATCTCACCACCTCCAGGTTGGGAATGATCAATGTTTCTGGGCAGAGGCAACCAGGAGATGCCGCACTGTGTCCCTGGAGCCGCAGCTCCGTGTCCCCGCGAAAGGGGTGGGCTTAGGTCCGGGGGCTCAGCGAGGTCAAAATGGAGTCTCTCCACCAGGGAATCTGTAGAATGGCGCCGACCGGGCCCAAATTCCCGCTGGGGCCGGCAAGCAGCTCCGCTTCCGGGTAAATCTTAGCTGAAGCCGCAGCGCTGTGTCCCCGGGGAAAGGGGTGGGCTTAGGTCCGGGGGCTCAGCGAGGTCAAAATGGAGTCTCTCCGCCAGGGAAGCTGTAGAATGGCGCCGACCGGGCCCAAATTCCCGCTGGGGCCGGCAAGCAGCTCTGCTCCCGGGTGAATCTCCCCTGAAGCCCCAGATATTCTTTTTTGAAAGGAAAAAAAGAAGAAGAAAAAATGATCCAAGGGCAGAAGAGGAAAGGCAAGGCAGGAGTCCAAGGAAACAGGCAATGACGGATGGTCAGTGAAACCTCCAAAGAGGCAATGTGGGATTCAAGTGCTCTATTTTACTTTTTTTTAAGACCATTGTGAATGGGGTAGTTTTCCTAATTTCTCTTTCAGTGAATTCATCACTGGTATAAAAGAATGAGTTTGATTTATGCATGTTGATTTTATATCAAAGTATTGCTGAATTCATTTATTAGTTCTCGAACTTTTCTAGTGGAATTTTAGGATCTTCTAAATACAGAATCTTGTCATCAGCAAATAGTGATAGTTTGAGTTTTTTTTCTATTCATATTCCTTAAATTTCTTTTGTCTAATTGCTCTGGCTAGAGTTTGTGGCACAGTGTTGAATAGAGGTGATGGTAGAGGGCGTCCTTGTCTTATTCCAGTTTTCAGAGGGAATGTTTTCAATTTTTTTCCATTTAGAATGATGTTGGCTTTATTTAGGTTTAGCATAGGTAGCTTTTACAATGTTGAGATATGTTCCTATTATCCCTAGTTTTTCTAGTGTTTTGAACATGAAAGGGAACTGTGTTTTGTCTAATACTTTTTCAGTATCTATTGAGACGATCATATGATTCTTTAAGTCTATGGTGTGATAAATTATGTTTATTGATTTCTGTATGTTGAACCAACTTTGCATTCCTGGAATTCCTACGATTCCACTTGATTGTAGTGCACTATCTTTTAATATATTTTTATGTGATTTGCCAATATTTTATTGAGAATTTTTCCATTTATGTTTATCAGGGATATTGGTCTGAAGTTTTCTTTCTGTGATGTGTCGTTGTCTGGTTTTGGTGTCAGAGTGATACTAGCTTGCTTCATAAAATGAGTTTGGAAGGGTTTCCTCCTTTTCTATTTCATGGAATAATTTGAGGAGTATTGGTGTTAATTCTTTCTTGAATGTCTTGTAGAACTTGGCTGGGAATCCATCTGGTCCTGGGCTTTTTTGGTTAGTAGGCTTTTGTTGGTGTCTTCTATTTCATTGCTTGAAATCAGTCTGTTTAAATTGTGTTGTATCCTCCTGATTCAGTTTGGGTAGGTATTTTAGTCAGCTTTTTGAATGCTATAACTAAAGGACCTGACCAGCACAACATAGATGAGGAAAGTTTATTTGGGAGCTCATAGTTTTAGAGTTGTCAGTCCTTATCAGGCTCTATTCCTTGGGGCTCAAGGTAAGGCTGAACATCTTGGCAGAAGAGTGTGACAGAGAGAAGTGGCTCATATGGTGGACAGGCAGCAGAGAGAGAGGTCTCCACTTGCCAGATTCTAAATGTATACCCCATAGCCGCATCCAATTCCTATTTCCTCTAGCCACACCCTAACACTTCAGTTACCACTCAGTTACTCCCTACTGGGATTAATTCAGTGATTGGGTTAAAAAGCTTATAACCCAATCAATTTCTCCTCTGAACCTTCTTGCATTGTCTCACATTTGAGCTTTTGGGAACACCTCACATCCAAACCTTAACAGTAGGTCATATATCTCTAGAAATTTGTCAATGTCTCTGAAATTTTCTATTTTATTGGAGTATAAGTTTCTCATTATCTTCTGTATTTCAGTAGTGTCCATTGTGATATTTCCTTTTTCATCACAAATTTTAGTATTTTGAGTTTTCTCTCTCTTTCTCTTCATTAATGTAGCTAGAGGTTTATCAGTTTTATTTAGTTTTTCAAAGAACCAACTTTTTTTGGTCAATTTTTTGAATTGTTTCTTTTGTTTTAATTTCATTGATTTCAGCTCTGATTTTAATTATTTCCTGTCTTCTACTGCTTTTGTTGTTGATTTGTTCTTTTCCTAGGGCTTTGAGATGTAATGTTAGGTCATTTATTCGTTGACTTTCTATTTTTTTAATGAATGAGCTCAATGCAGTGAACTCAATGCAATGAACTCTTAGCACTGCATTCATAGTGTCCCAGATATTTTGATATGTTGTATTGGTGTTCTCATTTACCTCTAAGTATTTTTTATTTCATCCTTATTTCTTCTGCTATCCATTTGTCATTCAGTAGCATATTATTTAGTCTCCAGGTGTTTGGAGTAGCTTGTATTTTTAATTTTATCATTGATTTCTAATTTCATTCCATTGTGATCTGATAGAATGCAGGGTAGTATTTCTTTGTCTTTGCTAAGAGTTGCTTTGTGGCATAAGATGTGATCTGTATCAGAGAAGGATCTGTGTGCTGCTGAGAAGAAAGTGTATTTGCTTGTTGATGGATGAAAAATTCTATATATGTGTGTTAAGTCCAAATTATTGATTGTATTATTTAGTTCTATAGTTTCTTTGTTTAGGTTTTGTTTGGAAGATCTATTCAGTAGCGAGAGAGGTGTGTTAAAGTCACCCAGTATTATTGTGTTGTGGTCTATTTGATTCTTGAAATTGAGAAGAGTTTGTTTGATGTAAATAGATACTCCATTGTTTTAGGCATAAATATTTATGATTGTTGTGTCTTGTTGATACATAATTCCCTTAAGCAGTATGGTATCCTTCTTTGTCCCTTAACTTTGACTTGAAGTTCACTTTATCTGATATGAGGATGGAAACCCATGCTTGTTCACATGGTTCATGTGAGTGATACGTTTTTTTCCATCCTTTCACCTTTAGTCTGTGGATGTCTTTGCCTATGAAGTGAGTCTCTTGGAGACAGCATGTTATTGGGTCTTGTTTTTTTTTAATCTCATCTGCCAATCTTTGTTTTTTGATTGATGAGTTTAGGCCATTGACATTCAGGGTTATTTTTGAGATATGATTTATATTCCCATTCATTTTAGTTTATTTCTGATTTTTGATTATCTTTTCCTTTAGTGTAGTCCCTACCTTTTCTGGTTTTCATTTTTTTTTTTTTCATTTCCTCTTCATGGAATATTTTGCTGAGAATGTTCTGTAGTGCAGGCTTTGTAACTGTGAATTCTTTTAACTTTTGTTTGTCATGGAATGTTTTATTTCATCTTCATATCTGAAGCTTAATTTTCCTGGATGTAAAATTCTTGGTTGACATCCGTTTTCTTTCAGAGCTTGGTATATGTTGCTCTGGGATCTCCTACGTTTGAGGATCTGGTTTGAGAAATCAGTTGAGATACAAATATTGTTTTCCTCCTATGTATAATCTGATACTTTCCTGATGTAGCCTTTAATCTGTATGCTAGGCATTTTCATTATAATATGCCTTGGTGTGGGTCTGTTGCAATTTTGTGCATTTGGGGTTCTTTAAACCTCTTGTTGATTTTCCATTTCATTCTTTAGATTTGGGAAATTTTCTGATATTTAATTGAAATGATTGTTCATTCCTTTGGTTTGTTTCTCTACACCTTCCTCTATCTCAATAAATCTTAAGTGTGGTCTTTTCATGTTATTCCATAATTCTTGGAAGTTCTGTTCATGGTTTCTTACCATCTTGTTTGTATGATCAACTTACTTTCCTTTTTTGGGGGAGGGTGGGTACCAGGGATTGAACTCAAGGGTACTCAACCACTGAACCACATCCCCAGCCCTATTCTGTATTTTATTTAGAGACAATGTCTCACTGAGCTATTTAGTGCCTCACTTTTGTTGAGGCTGGCTTTGAACTTGTGATTTCCTACCTCAGCCTCCCAAGCCACTGGGATTACAGGCGTGTGCCACTGCATCTGGCCTACTTTCAAGATTATATATTTTGTCTTTGTTGCCTGAGGTTCTGTCTTCCAAGTGGTCTATCTGTTGGTGATACTTTCCATTGAATTTTTAATTTGGTTTATTGATTCCTTCATTTTGAGGATTTCTGCTTGGGTTTCTTTTCAAAATCTCTCTTTATTGAAGGGATCTTTTACCTCCTGAAATTTATCTCTGGTTTCACTTCTTACCACATCCTTGTGTCACCCATCAGTTTTACTAATGTCCTTCTTTGACATTTCTTCTACTGTGTTATCAGTGGATTCTATTATTGGAGCATGTTGGTTGGTTTGGGGCGCTTTGTTCCCTTGTTTTTTTCTTGTCGTTCTTGTGTCTTCACATATAATAGTGTGGGTCTGCCGTAGTACAGTTTCTACCCTGAAGACTTATAGTGTCCCTGAAGGTCTTCAGTACCTCGTGTTTAAGGGGGAGATCAATATTAATAGCACCTAACGCAAACAATATACAGCCTTCAACCTAGCTCCTACTAAGACATCAAGCACTTCTCTCCCAGGCGGTTGTGGGGGCTGAGTGCCCATACTGTGTCTTGTCATGGAGAGTTACTCTGTATGGGGCGGATCAGGACCAGGTGCTGAGAGCTGTGGGTCAGCCACAAAGCTGAGAGTGCTGCACTGGGGTGGTGACTAGGGAGGGGTTGGGAGACTGGGGTTTGGGAGCCAGAGGTCCCTGTTGTGTGCTGGACTGATGCAGGGCCTAGAGGGACTGAGAGATTGGTGGATGATGGACTCTAGAGGGATGGACTGAGTGGGCCCTGGGCCCTGGGAACCTGGTGGGTGCCAGACCTGCTGGCTGGGCATACCAAGAACAAGATGCCCTCATACCCTCATCCTGCCTTTTGACTCACTGTTGCCAGTCATCTCCACCCCTATGCACTTCAGGACTCATGGAGCTGGGGAGAGCCTGGCGTTTTCCCACATCTGTAGCTAGATGGTGGCTATTAGCGCACGCAGCAGGAAGACCTCAGGTGTAACCAAACCTGCAGGCACCTTGTGATAATGGACTTCAAGGCCCTGGTCAGTGTCCCCGGATGGAGGTGGCCACATCCCGAGATGGAGGTGCCAAACCTGCAGGTACCCCAACACTGGGTCTCAGGCCCCAGGTGGTGTCCCAAAATGGAGGCTGCCACATCTCAAGATGGCAATGGCGACAGCAGTTGTGTCTCAAAATGGAGGCAGCCACTTTTGGAGATGGGGCAGCATTGGCAGGCAGTGCAGCAGTGGCTAGAGGTGGCATCATTCAGAGATGGGGCAGCTGCAGCCATGCTTGGTCTTTTAATGATGTCCCAGAGATTTTGTGTTTTGTTATTTTTCCCCCTTATTTCTCTCTCAATGTAATATTTCATCAGGCTTGTCTTAGATCTCTGATAGTCTGTCTCTGCTTGATTTAGTTTGTTGGTGAGGCTTTCAGTTGAATTTTTATCTAATTTGTATGAACTTTGCATTTCCAGTATTTCTATTTGGTTCATTTTCAAAAACTCTCTTTACTGAAATGCTCATTCATATCCTGCATTGTCTTTCTTAATTCATTCAGTTCTTTATTTGTATTCTCTTGGACTCCACTGAGCTTTAAAAAATCATTATTTGGAATTTTTTTATCCAGTATTTTATCTACTTTGATATCTTTGGAATCTTTTACTATAGAACTATGAACTTTATAAGGTTTCATATTGCCTTGTTTTATCATATTTCTTGTGTTTGTATGTTGAGATTTGCACATCTCTTGGGATGGATATCTTCTTCACTTTTAAGTGAGGGACTTCTTATCTGACCTTCTCTTGGTGATGTATCTTGGATATCAGTTTATTGTGTAGCGCTGTGTTGAATTCCAACTGGACTTCATAATATCATCTCCCTGAGGTGTCTTTGGCTGTGATTAGTGAGTTTTGACACAATGTGTAGTTTATTGGACCCTGAGAAGCCCACTTTCTCAGAAGGCATCGAAGAGTGGAATCCCTTTGGTAATTTAATCTAGTGTTGTATAGAAGAAGGGTGGAGTGGCACTCTGTGGTAACTCCTACAATGGGAATATATGCTTTTATCAGGTCGTGGTGGTTTCTATAGGCATTTATGATATTGGTACTGCTACCTGAAAGTGGTTCTTATATTGACTCTTCTAAACTCTTCTGGGACTTGAAGCTTTTGTCTTCTGTTTAGACATTGGTACAGTTCCTGGTGTGTCATGTGGAGATGGAGGGACCCAGGTCACAGCTCCCACTCTATGGTGCTCAGATCCAGACTTGTCACTGATGTGCCATCTGACAGGATATGGGGAAAACCAACTGAGGACCCTCATACATGCAGCATCCAAAATGATTTTGTTATTTTCTCTGCTGTTACTGAGGTGGTGACTCTCCAGGAGGGAAATGTCAGAGCCCTCCCCTATTTGTGCCCACTTGGGGATGGGCCATTAGCTAGGGGCTTCTGTTCCCTATATTCTTTAAGTTGAAGTATCTGCCAAGGTTTGAGCAGGACCAAGTCATGGCTAATGCTGAGTGTAACTCCTCTTTGTGGGACTTGGAGCATAGTACACCTACCAAACGCATAAAGTACTGGGCTTGATGCCTAGCACCAATAGGGGTAGGGGAGCAAAACAAGATAAGGGGAAAACATTTAGCATAAAAGATCTTAAAACTTTAAAGTTAAAACTTTAAAAAGTTGAAATAAGGGAAAAATTAAAATTTCAGTAGAAAAGGAAAAAAAGGTCTAAATAAAAATTTATTTGTGGGGAAGAGCGGATTTGCAGCTTATGCTAATCAGGTCTTCTTTCTGGGGTCTTCTTAGGCTGGACACCCTGTGTACAGAGAGAAAACTATTCACAGTCCCCCATTCTCCATTCCTTTTTGTTGTTGTTGTTTTGCTTGCCAGGTGGCTAGCAGGAGTGATTTGTGGCTGAAGCTAGTTGGAATTCCTCTCAGCTACTTTTCATGCTAAAATGGGCTAGCACAGAATGTTGAGCTATCCAGGCAAAGATTCCCTCCATAGCTTTTGGGGCTGTGTACTCTGAGAGTAGGACAAAGACTGGAGCTGAAGTATGTTAGCAAAGTAGTGCAGAATTCAGATTTCACTAAGCAAAGATTCTCTCTGAATTTTTTGAACTTTGATTCCATGGGCAGGGAAAAATCGAGTTTGTCCCCAGATGCCTCAGTGGGTAGAAAGAGCTATGTGCTACCTAAGAACTGTATTGGGAGGCTGGCAGTGGATTCTGCACAGTTCACTACCTACAATCCTGGTGCTTCCGCACATGACTTCCATGCCACATCGCACATGACTGTTTACTCTCACAGGCTTGTCAGGTTTCCCAAACTGCAGATTTTAAAGGGAAGTACCTTCCATTTCCCTCCACCACACAATCTAGTTTCCTATCTCAGAATTCTCATCAGGTTTGTGTCAGGTGTCTTACCTGGGCCAAACCAATTCTTGAGGCAGACACCTACTTAATCAGTATTGTGAAATTGCTACAGGGTCTAGGATCCCTGAGATAGGAAAATGCGAAGCCCTCTGATCTCCAGAGCAGTAAGCTCAGACAGCAGACCCTTCTCTGTGTGGTTCCCAGTTACAGCTCTGTGAGAATACACTGAGAAGTGGGGAGAACTTTTCCAGAGTCAGCTTACTATGCAGTTCCCTGGTCCTTTTTCTGTTTAGAGTTTATGGCTGCAAGGTTCCAAAGTCTGTACTAGTACAGCTATCTGGGACGTCCGCTTTCACCTATACCCTGCTGAAGTATTTCCTCTCTCCTTGCCGTGCTGCTTTGAGATCAGTGCTGGGATACTGTTTCTCCCACTATTCCAATATCCAAAATCCTTGGTTTTCTCAAGGTCTCTTTCTCTCCACTCCTGAATTTCAGCACTGTCACAGCCACTCACCTCAACAGGCAACTACACTCATTATTTTATTTCTATCTTGTGGAAAAGCAGGTGAGTGTGGGTGCCTCTAATCTGCCATCTTGAAACCATCTTTTCATTATAATATTAGCAAAGCAAAAGACTTTGACAAGGACTTTATAAATAAATAAATAAATATAAATGAGATTTATAAATAAATCTTGTTTGAGTTATAAATAAAATTTCTGATGTTTACCAAGTACTTAATTGTGTGATAGTTATTGAATTATCCCATTTAATCCTCACAGTAATTCTGTAAGGCAGTTACTATTAATAGTCTTATTTTGCAGATAAAAATTTAAGATTTTAGATTTAGATTGATCGTTAAAGTCCAAATTTGCACAGCCAATGAGGTGATGACACTTCCTTGCCGTTACCCATTTTCCTTTTTTTTTATACTTTTTCATGTGGAAGTGTTTTCTTTCAGGATTGCAGAGTGAAAGATTTAGGCTGATTAAATTTAATTAGAATTTGCTGATTTCAAGATCCAGTAGTGAATTTTAACAGAGACTGAGATTGCTGGATATTAATGTATCAGAAGTAAGATCAAAGTTCTAGGTTTGGGCTTGGCATATAGCTCTGTAGTAGAGTGTCTGCTTACTTTGTAGCAGACACTGTGTTAAGTCCCAGCACCAGACAAACAAACAAACAAACAAAAAAACCCTGAAGTTTGTATTTCATTTTTTTAAATCTTTTTTTTTTTTTTTTTAACTAAGGAAAATTTCAAACAAATACAGAAGTAAAGTATCAGGATAATGAATCTCTAAGTCTTTACCACCATTTACAAAACTATCAACTCATTGCAAATCTTATTGCATTCTCCCTAGGTTATTTTGAAACTAACTTTAGACATTTAATTTTACATGTAAGTATTTGAACAAAATTTTTACCTAAGAGATAAAAATTCTTAAAGAAATACAAACCACAATATCACTATTTCACCTAAAGTGGTAGTTACTCCTTAATACTAAATAGCCAGTTAGTGCTTAAACTTTCTCAGTTATATTTTTTATACAACTTTTTTGAATCAGGATTGAAATAAGGTCCATGGTTTACAATTTTTATTGTTTCTTATGCCTTTCTTAAGTACCCTCTTCCTGTTCTGCTTGCAGTTTATTTATTGAAGGAGCATTTTTCTTGTAGAGTTTGCCTCAGTTTGTATTTTGCTGTTAGTTTCCTTGTACTTCTATCCTTCTGTCCCTTGCATTTTCTGTAAATCATCATTTGCATTTAGAGGATTGATCCGATTCAGATTTAACTCTTTTGGCAGGGAGGGCAAATTACTTCAGAGGTATTGTTGTGTACTGTCGGAGGCACATAATATCTGATGGTTTCTTTTCATGTTAGCTTTGCATTGCTATGACCAAAATAGCTGATAAGAACAACTTAGAGGAAGAAAAGTTATTTTGGCTCATGGTTTCAGAGGTTTAGTCCATCGTGGGCTGACTCCATTGGTCTGGGCCCAGGGTGATAGAGCACCATGGCAGAAGGGTGTGGCAGAGGAGTGCTGCTCACCTTGTAGCAGCTTGGAAGCTAAGAGAGAAAGGGGAAGAGGCTTCAGGGAAGATGAACTCTTTCAGAGCATGCCCCCTATGACCTACCTCCTCTAGCCTTGTTCCAACTGCCTACTATTAGCACTCAGTCCATCTAAACTAAAATGGACTGATTACAGTATAGTTTTCATAAGCTAATCATTTCACTTCTGAATATTCTTTTATTAACACAGCAGCTTTTTGGGGGACACCTTATATCCAAACCATAACACTTGGTGTTACAGCCACTAGTGATCATTATCTAGCTTTATTATTTCATTAGTGGTTGCAAAATGTCAATATTCTAATTCCTTCATTTTAATATTTTCTTTTTCATTTATTTTTTAAAGTAATTCTATATATATATATACATATATATATATATATATATATATTTTTTTTTTTTTATTTATTTTTGTATTTTATTTTTTTGGAACCAGGGATTGAACTCAGGGACACTCGGCCACTGAGCCACATCCCCAGCCCTATTTTGTATTTTTATTTAGAGACAGGATCTCACTGAGTTGCTTAGGGCCTCGCTAAGTTGCTGAGGCTGGCTTTGAACTTGCGATCCTCCTGACTCAGCCTCCCGAGTCACTTGGATTACAGGCGTGCGCCACCACGCCCAGCTTAAAGTAATTCTATAAAGAAATACTTTCCCTCATGTGCTACTTTGTTATTTTAAGATGTAGCTTTTGGGCTGGGGATATAACTCAGTTGGTAGAGTGCCTACCTTGCAAGAACAAGGCCCTGGGTTCAATCCCCAGCACCGCAAAAAAAAAAAAAAAAATGATGTAGCTTTTGGCATTATAGGCAGTATGCTGGTTTTATTTTTCCTCTTTATGTGCTGATTTTCCAATTAATGAGTTGGTTCTCTAGCATCTTGCAAAGGTGACTGATTTTTTAAAATACATGATAGGAATTTAAACATATTTGATCTGTTTTAATCACTTACTGATATAATTCAGCTGATGATGCACATCATCTTTGGCTAGTAGGAGTGTCTTCAAATTGACTCTTCAGCCCTTTTGGTACTCCATCAGTAGTGTCTGACAGCTTTCTTGCTTTCTGAAATGACCAAACCTCCAGATTCTCTGTTGATCTTTTATGTTACTTTCTTTTATTGGGAAGTAGCATTTAGAAACTACATTTGGGTGCTAGTTTATTGCAACTCATTTTTTGTTGTTTTTTTGGTACCAGGGATTAAACCCACTGGTGCTAACACTAAGCCACATTATTTTTTTTTAGATAGAGCCTCCCTCAGCTGCTGAGGCTGGCTTTGAACTTAGAATCCTCTTGCCTTAGCCTCTCTAGCCACTAGAATTATAGGCATGTGCCACTCCATCTGGTTCATTTTTGTTTGTTTGTTTCTAGAATTTTTGAGTGGACAGCTAAGAAGTATTTACAAAGAAAAAAGCCATAATAAGTTTATACTGATGCTTGTTACTCAAATTCTGGACTTCAAAATTTTAGAGCTCACATTAGATTTTGTTTCTTCCTGTTGAAATCTAGTTGTTGAGCCCATGCTCAACAACAATAACATGCTCAACAACAATAATTACTCATTTGCTATATCTTACCACATGTAATAGTCTGAGAATATCAATACCAACTATGCAAGTACTGAAAGTAGCCCATAACATATTGCTTTGTCATTGGGATATATCTCACTAGAGGTATAAAGTTGTTTTGTTTTAGTTACTTGAAGTGGTTACTCTGTGTATATTTGCCACCAATTATACATGTAGTTAGATTGATTTGTTTTGTTTTCTTTTGATTTATAGGAGTTGCTTTTTAAAACATTTCTAAAAATTAATTTTCAAAGTTAAGTCTACACAGTTTTATACAAGATTTTACTTCTATCCCTCTCCCAAGCTCTTCTTCCTCCATTCTGCCATAGTTTATTTTTTTTCAAGAAGCAAACCTCCATACATATGGCCTTTACATTTTAAATTAAAAAATTAAAAATTTATTCCTCAGCCACAGTAGCAACATTTCAAGAGCTTAGTACCACATGTGACCAGCTACTACATGGGACATAATAAATTATAGAACCTTTATATCCTTGATGAAAGTTCTATTTGGACAGTCTACCCTAGAGAACTCTTTTTTAAAAATTAAATATTTGATTTATCCTTCTATTTTTTAAAAAATATAAACATATTGCCTTCCTTTGATAAATAGTAGCATACTATGTTAGTCTATTTGCTGTAACAAAATGCCTAAGGCTGGGTACTTATAAAGAAATTTATTTGAAAGAACTTTATTTAGCTCACAGTTTTACAGGGTGTTCCATGAATGGGCAGCCCTGGTTCTTCAGCCTCTGGTGAAGGCCTCATGGTGGATGTTGTACACTGGATGAAAAAGTATGAAAGGAGGAAGGAAGAGTTTGCGTGGTAAGACAAGAAGCCAGAGGGAATCAGGGTGCCTGAGTTGGTCCTTTTACAATTATTAATTTTCTTGAGAATTTAATGACTCTGGGAGATTAACATTCATCCTTTCCAAGGGTGATGCTCCTGTGACCTAACTCCCTTTTATTAGGCACCACCTTTTAAATGTTCTTCCAATCTCAACACTGCTCCGCTGAAGACCAAGCCTCCAGCACAGGAACTTTTGGGGGACAAACCATATTCAAACCCTACTACACACCTATATATGTTCTTATCTATCTTCCTTTTCTTAACATATTCTGGAGAATTACTCTGATTGCTAGCAAATATACAAAGATAGTCCTCATTACTTTTATAGCTCCATAGTACTGCATTGTGTAGATCTTTACAGTTTATAAAACTAGCTTCTTATTGAGGGTCATTTTGATTACTTTAGTCTTGTGCATATGTCTGTTCATATGTTCCTAGGACTACTATACTATTAATACTAATTTCATCAATAAGATTGTTTAAACCATTCTAATTTTAAAAGTAGTCTAATTTGAATGTATTAGAAAACAATATTTAAAAGGAGAGATACAATAATCTAAAATCAAGTTGCTTAGGTAGACACTATTTTAATGTTCATATATTCCTTTGTAAGTTGATTTGTAAATTGTTTTCAATTCTTGAGTTTAAATAGGAAGAATACTTAGTAATTTAATCTTCTTTTCAATAAATATGTGCATTTGAGATCATACTGTATACACTAGTTTGAATTTATTGTTTTTTTTCACAGTAGCATTAAGCATTTTTCTTGAACACAGACTTTTTGTAAACATTTCCAACACATACTATGCTGTATGGACTTTTTAGTAATTTTCTTAATCTGTGGTGGTTGTATATTTAGGTTCCTTCCATTTTTTAAAAATTTCATTAGACATTTACATATAACTTTCCTCCTATTTTTGGAGTTATTTTATTGGAATCCAGGAATAGTATATTATTGAATCAAAGATAAAAGCACAATTAGCCAGGCATGGTGGTGCACACCTATAATCCTAGTGACTTGGGAGACTGAGATGGGAGGATTGAGAGCTGAAAGTCAGCTTCAGCAACTTAACCAGGCCCTAAGCAACTTTAGACCCTGTCTCTAAATAAAATCTAGAAAGGGCTGAGGATGTGGCTCAGTGGTTAAGCATCCAGGGGTTCAATCTTTGGTACCAAAAAAAGGAGGAGGAAAAGGAGAAGGAGGGGAGTGGGAGGAGGGAGAGGAACAACAATTAAAGTCTTAATGCATTTTTATTCCAACCTTTATTCCAAAAACTCCATGGATTTTTCCTGATGGCAGCTCTGGCAACAGTGTGATTATTTTGAAAAATATTTTAATAACATGAGAACTTTAAAAATGTTATCAGAATGAACATTTTTGTGTATCATTTGTATTGCCTTTTTGGGTCTTATGTATTTTGCCTATTTATACCTTTTGACATCATATTTTTTTTTTTTTTTGCAGTGTTGGGGATTGAACCCAGAACTGAGCTATATATCCCCAGCCCCTTGGCCTCATACTTTTCTTAGTTGATATAAGGTATTTGTTTGTATGTTACAAATGGTAACCATTTTCCTGTCATGTTTGGAAATGCTTTTCATCAAATGCCTTTTCTTTTAATTAAGTTTTTAAAATTATACTTAAATTTTATATTTTTTTTGTAGTCAATATTAGGTATTTTTCATTGCATTTATTAGCAGATTTCTTTGTTTTCCCTTCCACCAAACAAAAAAGAAAAGAACTGGTGGTTATTGCCCTGTTAAGATTCAGGTTTTGGGGCTGGTGTTGTGGCTCAGTGGTAGAGCACTTGCCTGGCATGTGTTAGGCCCTGGGTTTGATCCTCGGCACTGCATATAAACAAACAAACAAACAAATGAATAAATAAAATAAAGGTCCATTGGCAACTAAAAAAAATTTGAAAAAAGGTTCAGGTTTTGTGTTTATTATAACTCTTAAGATTCAAGGGAATCAAATTAGTTAACAGTTATTCAGTTACTTTACATGTTATCTTCTTTCTAGGCCGTGACAGAAACTGTCTTTTCTCCAAATACTGTCAAAAACTTATGTGTGAAAATATAGATAAATTATAGTATCTTGTAAAAAATTTAAGTGGTATATTTTTTTGCTTTTAGTATTTTCCATTATAATTGACTGTAGAAATGTATTCCATGACTGTGTGATGAGTCTTCCTTTCTCTTCCTTAATTGTAGGGAATAAAGTGTATCTCCTGGTTGCTAATGCGAATTGTGGACTAAATATATACTGTGGAGAAAATAAATTGAACAGAAATAATACTATGAAGACAATGAAAATGATCTTCAGTGTTGTCATCAATCTGTGAATTTATGTGACTAGAGACCATTTTTCAAAACAATGGGGGAAAGAGCACAAAGTCCAGATACTGATCAAGAAAGAAAAGCAGACAAACACCATGGCTCTAATTATTCCTCTGATTTTGGAACTACATCCCATTCTTCTGGTCAGTCATCACCAGTCAGTCCTTCTTCACCTACAATTATTAAGGGAAAAAATACTAAAAAACAAGTATCAGATAAGCAAGTATACTGTCAATGTAAGTACTCTTTAAACAAATTCTGTGGTCCTAGACAGTTATGTACAATACTTAAGGAAAATTTGTGTGTATGCAAGTCTTCTATTAATATGTATATTGCTGTAACATGGATGTAAGCTGATTTCAATTTTTTTTTATTTTTACAGACTGCATTTTGATTCATTGTACACAAATGGGGTACAACTTTTCATTTGTATCGTTGTGTGTGATTTGATTCAAACCATTCATATAATCATACATGTACATAGGGTAATGATGTCTGTCTCATTTGATTTAAATTTTTAATAGGCTATATTTTAATTTATATAAGCCTTGCTTATGGGTCTGTTTCCACTTTTTACTATTCAAAATCATAGATTATATACAAAAGAAGGTAACAAGATTGCTTACTTTATTTTCTCTTCCTCCTAAGTAAATGTTTATTTTTGGATCTCTAATGTACATCCTGTAAAGGCAAAACCAAGACAAAACCTACAAAACAGTTGTAATTTTCTGTATCTTCACTTTAAAAAGTAGTGAAAGACATTGATATATTAGTAAGGGGCATTTTTATAGTTTGAGTAAAATTATTTACCCTAGGTAATCCATTGCTCCCTTCACAAGTTTGAATTAAAACTAGGAATATGATTGGAATTTGGGACTACCAGTCTAATCTTTTCCATAAATTGTGTTATAATCTCTATTATTATCATTAAAATATTTTTATTAAAATTTACTATTTTGAGACATTTGGTTACATAGGGTTTTATAATCTTTTCATTTTAATAAATCTCTCAAGAAATCTCATTGTTCTGAGTAACAAGATATGTAAGATCTATAAGAACAGCATAGAAAAATATGGTAAGGTATGTAAGGTAATTATAGTATGCATTTAAAAAGCAGCACAGTTCTAACAGCAGTAGCTTAGACTGGTAAGACTATATATTGCAAGGTAGGATACAACAAGAGGCTGAAAGAATAACAGGGGCCATATCATGAAATACCTTGCATCCTATGATAATACAGTATAACAAATGTCTATTTCTGTGGGGAATAGCTGTTGAAAAGATACATGCATGGGTATAGTTTAATTTGCTTTTATAGATTTTTACTTTGAAAAGTGATGATACATTAAAAACTACAAAGAATATGTATCCTTTTTGAAAGCAGTCTTTTCATGGATCCCTAATTCAGCTCCTGTCTGGCTCTTCAGGGATGTCCATACTTCTAACAGCTGAGTGCCTTTTCTCCTTTTTTCCCCCTCAAACACAGTGCTTTTTTTGGGTGGTAAGTAGAGGTCCCTTCCTCCAAATCTGTTTCAGTGAGGAGATCTTAGTTTTGTAGTTGAGAGCATGATCTTAAGCTTCTGTTTTAAGATTGAATCTTAGAAAATGCCTATTGTTCCCTAAGAAATAATTTACACACCTAGGGTATTATGGGTAAGGAATACTTTAATTTTTCCTTCCTTCCCCAAAAGCAACTTAGTAGGTCACCCAATTAGAGTCAGTGCTTTGTAAGCCTTATGTTATTTGAGAAGATAATGGAGGAAAAAGCTGTGAAAAACGGTTCTAGTATCAACCAAAAAGTTTTAAATATCATTTTCCCTCTGACTAGTATTGTTTTCTGTTTTCCACTGTCTTTTGAATTACAATCTGTGTTAATTCAACACAGATTTGGACTGTATAATAGGACTGAACTGGTATCTTTCTTTGAACATCAAGTTAATTTCTCTTGGTTTAAATTGCCACCAGTGTAGACTAAGGAAAAAAACAAATGTGACGAAAGCAGCACCTTAAACACTTGAATATGCAGGTTTACATGTTTTATATTACATTCTTTCTTCTCTTTTTAAATTTTCAGCAAATTTTCTTTTTTTAAAATAAAAAATGATACTATTAGAATTTCTTTGTATAGTAACTTTTTTTTTTTTTTTTTTTTTTTTTGGTACTGGGGATTGAACCCAGGACATTCCACCACTGAGCCACATCACCAGCCCTATTTTGTATTTTATTTAGAGACAGGGTCTCACTGAGTTGCTTAGGGCCTCGCTAAGTTGCTGAGGCTGACTTTGAACTCACGATCCTCCTGCCTCAGCCTCCCAAGTGCTGGGATTACAGGCGTGCGCCACTGCGCCCAGCATGTATAGTAACATTTAATAATAGCTTTAGTTATACATGTTTGTATGTTACATATTCCTTATTTATCAGTAATAAAAACGTCATGATATTTTTGTTAGATGCAGGATTTGTTACTACTTTTTAAAAATGAGTCATTTTGTTTTTTAACAACTGAAGTAAGAAGAAAAAACCACTATCTTTCTACCCACTTTTTGATAGTGACATAACAAGGGAGAGAATAATGACAAACATGACAGCCAGGGCTGGGGATATAGCTCAGTTGGTAGAGTACTTGCCTTGCAAGCACACGGCCATGGGTGAACTCCCCAGCACCGCAAAAAAGAAAAAAAACAAAAACATGACAGCCAATTGTCTTTCTTCTTACTTCTATTTAGCATTATATTTCATCTTGATTTGAAAACTATCAGGATGTGTCAATCCAAAAGCAGAGTACACATTCTATAACTCAAAACTCTGCTAGCTCAGTTGTTGAGAAAAAAAGAAAATTTAAATCATGGACACTCCAAATTCAAAATTACATTCTAAAGCAATGTTGTCCAATGGAAATATAATTCAAGTCACAAATGCAAGCAACAGGTGCCATTTTTTATATTTACATTAAAAATAGAAAAGTGAGTGAAATTAATTTTTTTATGCAACTTATTTAAAATATTTCTATATATAGTCAGTATAAAACAGTGGAATCTTTTGCATTTTTAAACTAACTGTTCAAAGTCCAGTGTGTATTTCACAGTTATAGAATATCTCAATTTGACTACCCACATTTCAAGTTTTTCCAAAGAAAGCCATATGTGGCTAGTGTCTGCCATATTGGATAGATATAGTTTCAATTAGGCATTCCCTCATTTCTTTTTATTACCACTTTTCTGAATCCGAGCATTAATATAGCTAGAATTCTAAATCAGTGTACATTCAAAACAGTTTCAGTGAAATTTTCATATTTTCAATGAAACTTTATAATGTCAAATCATGAAAATTAGTTATTATTTTTTTCTTTTTTCTTAACATATCAGGTATCCATGGTGAGATGGGGAAGGGAAGGGTTGGATCTCCTTTTTTTTTTTTTTTTTTTTTTTCTTTTACACTGGAATGCATTTCCTCCTTGAGACAAAAAACAATGTAGTCACCTCAGAGATTAAAGTTTATTATCTTAACTCTGGCAAATTTTCAGATGACTCCTTTAAAGTGCAGGTACTCTATATATTGAGGCTTAAGTTTAAGGAACTTTTAGTAAAAATAAAGCATTCTAAATTTTTGAGAATATTAAAAGTTCATATGTAGATTTTTAAAGATTTCATATGCTTTTTTTTAGGATTTGATTTTTTTTTCTTGTTCTCAAATTATGTTGATGTCTTTGATTTGAACATCACACAAGACAAATTTCCTAAGTGTTTAGAAACACACCTGTACTATACTGTTTTTCATTCTCAGTCACTGATAAATGGGATGTAAGTTCTTATTGCTAACAGAATATTCTGAAGAAATTCTTTTTTTACCTGCGTACTTAACAACAACCTATTTATGTATATGGTGTTATCCTCATCCTATGTGTTGGGAAAATAGACTTGAAAAAGTTTAATTGAAGTGTTGAGTCTCAGATTTTCTCACTATACAATAAGCTGTCATTTTGTTCCCCAAATGAAGAAAAGGAGTTGTAATAAATATAGAGGAAACATAGTTTCACATAAATAAGGATTCCAGCTGGGCATCATGGCACATACCTGTAATCCAGCACCTCAGGAAGCGGAGGCAGGAAGATTGTGAGTTCAGAGCCAGCCTGAGCAGTTTAGCAAGGCCCTAAGCCTCTTAGTGAGACCTTGTCCCAAAATAAAAAACAGCCGGGCGCAGTGGCGCACGCTTGTAATCCCAGCACTTGGGAGACTGAGGCAGGAGGATCGCGAGTTCAAAGCCAGCCTCAGCACTTAGCGAGGCCCTAAGCAACTCATTGAGACCCTGTCTCTAAATAAAAATACAAAATAGGGCTGGGGATGTGGCTCAGTGGTAGAGTGCCCCTGGGTTCAATCCCTAGTACCAAAAAAAAAAAAAAGGGGGGGGGGTTGGGGATGTGGCTCAGTGGTTAAGCCCCCCGAAACCAAAATAAATAAATAAAAATAAAATAAGGAATCCAGTTCTCTTGGAATAAATGACTTAAATATCATGATGTTTTGTCCAATGTTTATTTTATGGAATGCTAATGCTAATGATGTCCATGTTTGAATTTTTACTTCCATCTCATAAAGTTAAAGGTGGCTGAAGCTTGATACTACCATCTTTTTAAGCAGTGTAGAATAATCTATATAAACTATTAGTATATCATTTTTCTTTTCTTTTCCCTCCCTCCCCCCTACCCAGTGCTGGGGATTGAACCCCAGGACCTTGCACATACTAGGCAAGTGGGATGTCATTTTTGATGGATAGAATATTTTTTGTCTTCCTTAGAAGAGCCTGAAATTTTTTTTTGTTTTCTTTTTTTCTTGAAGTGCTGGGGTTTGAACTCAGGACCTTGTTGCTTGCAAGGCAAGCACTCTGCCAGCTGAGCTATATCCCCAGCCCCTCCGAACTTGTTTAATAGAAATATATTAAGAGCTGTATTAAGGAAGCAGGTGCCTGAACCAATATATTGGAGCTCAAAATAAAACCTGATATTTAACTAAATATTGAAAAAAATTTTTATTTATTTATTTATTTATTGGCAGTGCTGGGGATTGAACCGAGGTCCTTGTGCTTGCAAGGCAAACACTCTACCAACTGAGCTATATCCCCATCCTGGAAAAATCCTTTTTTTAAAACAAAAATGTTATAGACCCATATGTTTTTGGATGAAGAAATGATACTATATTTGGTATAGCTTTCACTTTACATTATTACTCTTTTTTAGCCCCTAGGAAACCAAGCCCTAAGGGTCTACCAAACAAAAAAGGAGTCCAAGTGGGATTTCGTTCCCAAAGCCTCAATAGAGAGTCACTTCGGAAAAATCCTGATATTGTCACAAAACGGGTTCTTTCTGCAAGACTGCTAAAAATCAATGAGTTGCAGAATGAAGTATCTGAACTACAGGTCAAGTTAGCTGAGCTGCTAAAAGAAAATAAGGCTTTGAAAAGGCTTCAGTACAGACAGGAGAAAGCCCTGAATAAGTTTGAAGATGCAGAACATGAAATCTCACAACTTGTAGTTCGTCATAACAATGAGATTACAGCACTCAAAGAACGCTTAAGAAAATCTCAAGAGAAAGAACGAGCAACCGAGAAAAAGGTGAAAGATACAGAAGGTGAACTATTTAGGACAAAATTTTCCTTACAGAAACTGCAAAAGATCTCTGAAGCTAGACACTTACCTGAACGAGATGATTTGGCAAAGAAACTAGTTTCAGCAGAGTTAAAGTTAGATGACACCGAGAGAAGAATTAAGGTAAAATTTTCACGGCTTTTAATTGGTGCTGTGTTAGGTTGTTTCTCCTTGGGCATTTCATATGCTCTGATTAAACAGTTTATTGCAGTTTCACATTTGTTTATAAATGAAAATGTTTTTTTTTTAATCCAAGTAAGATGTTACTTGGATTACTATCTTAAGTGAAAATTTAAGATTGTATAATTAAGATCAAGATGCCAAATTTTGTATATGTTAACAAGTCACATATTGATTGATGCATGTTTAATTCCAGGGATCTTAGTCATTTGAGGGAAAAACTCTTATTTGGTTATTTGATTGTTTCTTTAAAATTGAAAATGATACTATCATAGTAAGGCTACATAAAACTGACCTTTCAGGACCATCGGATAGGAAATCCTCTGATTGATGATTTCCTTTTTTGTGCATTTGTGACTGATGTACATAATACATCTTTTGGAGCAAAGTTCCCCCTCCTCAAAATAAAAACCTCATAGAAGAGTGGATGGGAGAATATTGAATAATTAATCTGAGAGTAAAAAATCTTAAAAAAAATTTTCTTTTCTTTCTATGGAAAGAGGAAGAAAGAGTCCTATTTCATGACTTTTACACGTGGAACTTATATTAGGTTGATACTTGCTATCTAACAAACAGAAACCTCAAGTTGGATTCTATTACATAGAATTAATAAGTAGTTTTGAAAGCAAAGGTAAGCTGAATATATGGGAATAATGTCTGCTATGAGAGCTTTCTGAGCAAAAAAACACTCAGAATTCTAAATAAATTAAGTTCTGTACTACATTAATTAGGTTTTTTTAATACATGAAGTGTTATAGTATTTGGTGTGTATAATATGCATGGCCAATATACCAATGCCATGCTCAGGGGAGTGACTTATTAAATACAGTGTGAATCAGTGGCCAGAAAAGGTTCCTAGTTTATTCTCTAAATTTTACAATCATTATCTTCCATTTCAGTGCATAGAAGATAATCCTATTACATAGTTTCCACCAGTGATCAATTGAAAGTGCAAAGCAAATATAAGAAAACTTTTTTTCCTTAGGGTTACTTACCATGAGGTGGGATGGGAACTGAAAGTAGTTATCACCATACTATAAATAACTGGCACTTGAATTACTTTTTAAAGAGAAGTAGAACATGTACTATATAATGGATTTTTAAATTAAGAATAAAGAACCCAGAATGCTCATTGATATTCATGGTAAATAACAGACAGCAAGAGAGAGAATGAATAAAACTACATATATAGAGAAAGAAATTGCAGTGTATACATACATACATATACCTATAAATTGCAGTTCTTTCTTATAGTTAGTTATGAAGGGGATTGACAAGTGGTGGAGAAGAGAGAAGAAACAAGGAGTAGGAAAAAAGGGGTTAAGTTTGTGGATTCAGAGTTGTAGATGAAGGAAATCATAGGGCTGTTCACTTGGCAGCATGAAAATCTCATCTATAATGATAAGTCTTTGAAATAGTTAACCATATAATGTCCTCAATCTTTTTTTCATATTGGATTTTTAAAAGCTTAACATATTAAGTTCACTATAGATGAGCATGCATATGTATGAAAATTATATAGAAAGATTCCATATACTTTTTTAATTTTTCTGGGGTGGTGCTGGGGATTGAACCCAGGGCCATGTACATGCAAGGCAAGCACTCTACCTACTGAGCTATATCCCCAGCCCCCACATACTTTTTACTTAGTTTTCCTCAGTGGTAACATATTGTAATATTCTAATCAAGAAATTGGTTGTGATTCATTAACATTATCCATCAAGCTTATTCAACTTTTTCTAGTTTTTTTTTGTGTGTAGTTATATGAAATTTTATCACATGTCCAGATTTGTGTGAATTTGATCACATTCAAGATGCAGTATAGTTTCATCACAGAGATCCTGTGTTACCCTGCTACAGCTATAGCTACCTCCCCTCTCTCTAACATGTGACATCCACTAATCCAGTCACCATCTCTATAGTTTTGTCATTTCAAGAATGTTACACAAATGGACTTATACAGCATGTAATCTTTTGATGTTGGAGGATTTCACATATACACTCATCTAAGTTGTTAAATGTGTCAGTAGTTCCTGTTTATTCCCAAGCATTATTCTATGGGATAGATGTACCATAGTGTTATGATGTATCCTGTTGAAAGTCATTTGGTTTATTTCCAGTTTTTGGCTATTAACTAATAAAGCTGCTATGACAATTCATGTACAGATTTTTGTGTGAACAGAAGTTTTTATCTTTCTGAGCTACATGCCTAAAAGTATACCTGCTGGGTTATAAGATAAGTGTATGTTTGGTTTTGTATGAAACACCATTCTCTTCTAGAGTAGTGGTAATATTTTACATACTAGCACTAAGTGTCCCTTTCTCCTCATTCTTGTCAGTGTTTGGAGTTCATGCTATTTTTTATTTTAGCCATTCTAATAGGTGTGTAGTACCATCTCATTGTGATTTTAATTTGCATTTTCCTAATGGCTGATGATGGATCATCTTTTTATGTGCTTATTCAGTCTCTGTAGATTTCTTTGTTTTGCCATTTTTAAAATTGGATTATTATGCTTTTTCTGTGGATTTTGTAGAGTTCTTTATATATTCTTTTTCTTTTTTTTTTTCTTTTTTTGGGGGAGGCAGTACTAGGGATTGAACTCAGGGGCACTCAACCATGGAGCCACATCCCCATTCCTATTTCGCATTTTATAAAGAGACAGGTTCTCACTGAGTTGTTTACTGCTTTCCTTTTGGTTTGAGCTCATGATCCTCCGGCCTTAGCCTCCTAAACTACTGGGATTACAAGCATGTGTAAGTTTTTTGTATATTGTTCATACAAGTCCATTTTCAGGTGTGCGGATTCTAAATATTTTCTCCCAGTCTTTAGCTGGTCTTCTCATCCTCTTCACAGTCTTTTGAGGGAAAGTTTTAAATTTTGATGTGTTCAAATATATCATATTTTTCTCTTACCAACTGTGCTTTACGGTTAAGTGCCTATCCCTGTTGCCCCAAAGATTTTCTCCTGTGCTTTTCCCAAAAGGATTTTCCTCCAGCTTTTTACTGAGGTATAATTAACAAAAATTTTTTATCACATATTGAAGGTATACTATTTGGTGTTTTATGAAGCTTTTATGTTTTTCATTTAAGTCCATGATTTATATTTTGAGCTTAATATTTGTGCAGAGTGTTGAGATTTAGGTTGAGATAGTTGGCTTTTTTTTTTTTTTTTTTTTTTTTTTTTTGGTCTGTGGATGTCCAGTTTGCTCTAGCACCATTTGTTAAAGAGGCTGTTTTTCCTCCATTGAATTGCTTTGACACCTGTATCAAAAATTAGTTGGACACATTTTTGTGGGTTTATTTCTACATTCTCTGTTCTATTATTCTGTGTGATCACCCCCCTGTTATTGCCATACTATCTTAATTTAGGTTTCATAGTATGCCTTAATACCAGATACAGTGATTCCTCCCATGTTACGCTTTGTTGTAAAATTTTTAGCTATTCTAGGTCCTTTGCCTTTCCATATAAATTTTAGAATAAGCTTGTTTATATGTACAAACACCTTCCTGGGATGTTGATAGGAATTGCATCAAACAGACCTGTAAAGAGTTGACATCTTTACTATATTGAATCTTCCAATTTTTAAACATAGTATGTCTTTTTTTAGGTTATCTTTGATTTCTAAATGGTCTCAATTCTTTCTGGGCTAGAAGGTTAGTTTTAAACTTTTATTTTCAAATTTCAAAGCTTCTGTTGTAAAAACTGTTTTCACAAAGGGCTATGAATGATTTATGCACACAGAGAAATGACATGATTTTAGTTTACTCCCAAGTTTTAAGATTATTGTGTTTGTAAGTTCTGAGTCTCCAATTTTAGTTAATAGATCTAAACTACTTCCTTTCTGCTGTAATTAAAATTACATTGGAATCAACATTTAATAAGCAATTACAAAGTTATTTTTCTGAAATCAGCAATCTCACTTCCACTAGCATACCATACTAGCTCCCTTCTGAATGGTATAACCTTTGCAACCAGTCTGAGGGTAGTTACTCTCTACTCTAGCTTGCCTTTTCAGACTTCCTAAAGCCTTTGGTTTTTAGCCTATTAAGTATAGTTATATCTTTCATAATCCCTTGAGTAATCAATCAAGAATTTGAAATAGTTTCTATTGAATTTCTTACTTGACTTTGAAATTTAACTTTGGTTTTTATCCTTAATTTTCCAAATTTTACTTTGTCCAAATTAATTTTTTTCTTCTAATAGTAGGTTATAGTCAATAATTGGCTAAGGGAAAAAGCTAAGAGCTTGTTTGTGTTGTTTCATTTTGCAAATTGATTCAAATGGTAGAAAGTCCTGGATACATCTTGAAATTGTGGTAGCATACTAGTAGTGTTCTTTCTAAGGTCTGTGCTATTCTTTCCTAAGGATGGCTGTCTGTATAGTATTCAGTTTTGTATTTGTTTTTCTTTTGGTGTAACTTTCTGTTTTAAGAGTCTGTCCTTAAGCTGAAACTTATGGCAGGCAACTTTGTTTATAGCTTTTCTCATATCTAGGAAGTTTCCAGCTACAACTCTTATTCCTCTTGTTGCATTTTATTCTTAAGGGGAGGGGGAAATTGGCATTCCTCAAGGGTAAACTAACTGAGCTACAAAAAATCTTTCCCTATGAACATCAATCTGTAAGTTGGGTGAGGACTCATTTTTTTAGTTGATGGAAGTGACAGAATATGTAGGTACTCAGTAATTTAGCAGTACCGTAGTTTAGAAATGGATATATGGTTAGAAACAGCCAAAGGTGTCAGTGGAGATAACCTCATGACAGTTGTCTTTCCTCCTATAGGAATCAGCCCGCCTGTGTGATATGGTTTGTTTCAATTCCAGGACACTTCCCAGGAATGAAGAACGACTTGATGGGGTTAAATTTTTGGGTTCTGTACAAAGGATAAGCAGCTATATATTTCTTTATTTAGAATTGGCTTTATACTTTTTTTTTGGCTTTTGTTTTGACAAATTTATTTATTTTTTCCCAAAATAGTGTTTTTTATCTTTTATTTTCAATATAGATGAATCTTAAAGTATTCGAAAAATATTTCTCATAGTAAAACAATTATTTTAAAATGAGAACTAAATTTACATGGTTATAGTTTCTTAAAATTAAAATAAATAGTACTAGATGAGAGATTTTACTTCGTTTTAAATTCAAATATACAGATATTATGCAGGAATGTGCCTTATTTGAAGTATCACCAGATGTAATCCCATCAGCCATGGGCTTATTTTTGTATTTGTTGTATATTCTGCCTTTCCTGGAATATGGAAATGTAGAAACCTTCTAGAAGACTAGATACAATATCTTCCAAACTCAACAGTGTATCTTCCAAACTCAAATGTAATATATTGCAAGAAGTCAGAAATGGAGCTTTGTTTTGAAGGAATGGAACTATATCAGGAAGGTAATTAAGATATTGTGACTTATAGCCAATTTAGTTTAACATATAAGCAAAAACATTTTATGAAAAAATATTTAAATTTCCAAAAATAAGTTAAAAAACATTAACTGATACATAAAACATAAAAATTGTGCGTATTAATGAGGTACCATGTTGTGTTTTGATACATGTATGCATTATATAATGTTTAAATCATGTTAACCATATTTATCTCCTCAAATATTTCTTTATGGTGAAAACTCTTAAACTCCTTTCTTCCAGCTTTATGAAATGTACGTTACATTATTGTTTTCTATAGTTATCTTACTGTACAGAAGCACACCTCAAGAAATTTATTGACTAGAGTCCTAAGTTATCAGTTACATTAATATGTTTATTTAATGTTTTTACACATATTTAATATTTAAATAAAACTGCAGCATATGCACAACCTAACTTTTAGAACAGAAAGCCATTTTTTTAGTTATATAATGCAGTGATTTTCAAACTTCTGCTCCAGACACCCAGTTGTATTCTTAATTATCTAGGAACCTGTCTAGTAAAGCTTCTATTTGTAGCTCTATTTATTGCTGTTTACCATATTAGAAATTAAAAGTTGAAAACATTTAGAAAATTTTTTTTTGGAACTGGGGATTGAACTCAGGGGCACTCAACCACTGAGCCACATCCCCAGCCCTATTTCATATTTTATTTAGAGACAGGGTCTCACCGAGTTGCTTAGAGCCTCCCTAAGTTGCTGAGACTGGCTTTGAACTCGCGATCCTCCTGCCTCAGCCTCCCAAGTGCTGGGATTACAGGCGTGTGCCACCGCGCCCAGCTAGAAATATTTCTTTATTCATTAAAATAGACGACAATTCATTACATATCATTAAATCTTATATATTTTCCAAACCAAAAATAAATCAAGGGTAGCTCATTCCATAAAATATTTGTAAATTTTTTAAATATCTGGCTTAATAGAGGATAGATGGCCCCTCACATTTGCTTCTGCATTCAATCTGTTGGAGTATGTTGTTGTGTTGATAAATGTGAAGAAAATTCAGCCTCACACAGATGTCTGTAGTAGTTAGAAGATGGAGGAGTATTTTAGTAGTTTTTTCATACAACTGGATATTCTTCTTTGATATGACACCAAAATGTAACGAGTGATACTGTATCTAAATAGTTACAAAGTGGGATCTGAAGCCATATTGGAACTTTGTATATTCAATTACATTGAAATCTATTGGTGTCTAATCTCATTTGATTGGATATTTTATCCAGCTGTGATTTCATAATATCACACATTGGTCATTTGGAAAATATTGATTCATTGAGTTATGTAGATTTTTAAATGTTTATTACATGTTTCATTATATATTATCACATCATATAGTCTTTGGAAAACACCACCATATTCATGACACATTGTGAGTGAAATTAGCAAATAACATCTTACTATTCTAAAATTGTTTTGACCTTAAAGACCGCCCAAAGTGTCTCAGAGATCTTTGGAGGTTACTATACCATTCTTTGAGAATCACTGATTTAACATAAGGAGTTCTTTGTTAGCATTTCTTCATTAGTGATTCCCCCAATATGCAGTTTCTTTTGTGACTACCCAACTCTACCATCTCATTCTGGGCTTGGGACTGGCCTCAAATAGGGGCTCAAGGTAAAGGTACCAATTCTGTCTTAATCCTTCTATAAAAAAACTTTCATGTTGTCTTCCTGATCAAGAATGCAGTAGCAGATTAATAGCTATAACCAACAATATGTCATAAAGCAAATATCATGAATTGTAATTATCATTAGAATCCATAATCATTAAAAAGGAAATTATCTTCTAAACTTTATGAAAAGATTTAAAAATGGAATTACATGTACATAATTACTAAGAGCACTCCAGTAAACAGCAGGATATATATTCAGTACACTAAAAATCCAACTGTATTTTTAACATCATGGCACAGAGTGAATTACTTTTTTGGAAAAAAATAATGAAACTCTTAAGATTTTATCTCTTTTTAGAAATTTGTAAAGATTTTGGAGAATGGTTTGCATATCATAGAACTCAGGATCATAGAGCTATGAAAGGAAGTTTGATAGATTTTTCCTATGAGAGACTGGCATTCAAATTCCCTTGGCCCTGAGAGCTACCCTTATGTGTTTCTCGTTGGTAAAATAATGTTCCTCAGTGTAAACTATTTTCAAAAGATAATTCAGCATGATGTTTCCTTTACTCACTGGGTTAAGTAGTTCCATTTCCTTTGCTCTTTCCTTGCCATGACTTAACTCTAGTTCCTGGGTATCTACTCTAAAAGATTTCTGCCCTTTTGTCCTTCAAAAACCCAAATCTGGAAGTCCTGTCTCTGCCTCATCTACCTATTCTGAGTTATTTTTAACAAGAGCAGCTAATTAAGTCAGAAAATGGAGGTCAGTCCAACAGGTCAGCTCTGTTCTTGTCCTACTCTAACTTTGTGTAACTCCTTTAACCCCCAGGTTTCAGTTGATTTGTCTGAGGAATTAAATGGTGTGATTTCTGAGGTGACTTTCAAATCTAAAATCTGAGGAGTTTGAAGTCATGCTTTTTAAGTCTGTACCAAAAGTGTTTTTTAGCGTGGTGCATATTTATTCCCCTCTACCACCACCAAAATTAAGGACCTATTACATCTATTGTTGAATGTTGGAGAGATGAAAAATATCCAGTGTTGAAAAACAATTGCTTATAAAATATCATTTGTTAGCTGGGCGTGGTGGCGCACACCTGTAATCCAAGCGATTTGGGAGGCTGAGTCAGGAGGATCGCGAGTTCAAAGCCAGCCTCAGCAACTTAGCGAGGCCCTAAGCAACTCAGTGAGACCCTGTCTCTAAATAAAATACAAAACAGGGCTGGGGATGTGGCTCAGTGGCCGAATGTCCCTGAGTTCAATCCCTGGTTCCAAAAAAAAATAAAAATAAAAAAAATAATTTGTTGAAATCCTAATTTTTACAATATAATAATCTGAGGAATTACTAAATTTTATGTATACATGAATATATACACACATAAATATATAAAAGCATTATATATAAAAGATTATATATAATCTTTTCCCTCCTTACATTTCTGGAGGGAAAAGATTTTTAATGAAATTATGAGATGTGTGATCAAAAGGTAAAATTTAGAATGATTTTAGAAATTAACTTTTTCAGGGACCTTAGAAACTACCCATTTACTTTTAGACAGTTACTAAAGCAATTTTTAAAAAAATATTTACAGACTTCTTTATGTTAATACTCAAGGAAAGTTTTTGTTGAGAAAGTAGTACAAGCACTAAAAAATGGGCTTAAAAATTCAAATAATACAAAAAGGTATGCATCGATGACTTCTATACTGTTTGTAGACCCATTTCCAAGAAATACTTTGAAGAAATTGTCTTTGCCTATGCAAGCTTGTATCTGTATTTTAATGTCATGTTTTTCATACTCTTACTAGAGATAGCAGCAGGTTATACACATTGCTCAAGAGGTTGTTTTTCATGGAAAAGTATTTTTTGGCACTTCTTACATAGTACGGTGTACATATATATCACATACACAAACTTGCACATGCAAAATCAGTTTCATGCTTTTTAAAAGGTGCATACTAGTCTGCGTAGATATGTCATAATATGATGAACATTTATTTTTAATATATTGTTTTCTTGTTCTGGGGTAGTATAAAAGATGCATGGCATTAAACAGTGTGTGTGTGTTTGTGTGTGTGTGTGTGTGTGTGTGTGGAGAGAGAGAGAGAGAGAGAGAGAAAGGGAAATGTAATTAGTATAATGGAAAATTCCTAGAAGAGGAAGTCCTTGTCTCAGTAAAGCATTTTTAAAATCATCTTTGGTTATTTGTTTATAAAAGATTTCTAAAGAGTGCTATAGGCTAATAGTTTTTTCTTAGAGCAATTAAAGTTAAAAATTCCTGTTTTGGAAGGATTAAATTAGTCTTTGTTGTGATTAGTTTCATCAAGGAGATTTTAAAGCATTTGTATTTTTATGAAAGCATGTTTAATATGGAACATTGATGGGCTTTGCCTATTAACTCAGAAATTATTGGCTTGGAATTTAAGGCCAAATAAAAAATTATTTAGTTTTTATCTTAAGTATGCTGTTAATTAACACCTAACTCTTAACATATTAAGTTCCTAATGAAATTTGGAATTTTACACACATGCAAATACATATGAACAAGATTCAAATTCTTGTTACATACCATGCTAGCTTTAAGATATAAGACACATACTATCTGAACCTCAGTTTCTAGTCTATAAAACCCCACAGATGGTGATAAACAGTGTTAAAGTTTATAATGAGTGTGGTTAGCTCTGTGCTTTGTACTTATCAGACACCTAAGGTATGAAAGAAAGAAAGAGGGGAGGAAAGGAGAGAAAGAAAGTGGGAAAGAAGGAATGCTCTGGAAGTAAAGTACACTAATTAAAAGTAAATACATCTCTGAGAGTACTGTAGTATTTTGGAGTTTGAAATATTATAGAACATTGTTTTTCAAATTGACTATAAGGATTTTTTTTTCTTATTTTGAAAGGTTTAAAACTACTGATTTGGTCTATTGACTTTTCACATTTTGGCAATTCTTCACAGGCAATCAAATGAAGGCCAAGATGTTTTGTGGTGGTGAGTGTTGAGTGGTGAGATAGGTTGCAGAAAGGGCTTTAGAAACTCACTTTCCCAGTGATTTGAAGCAGCCTCTGAAACATTTCCATGGGGTATTCTCTAATCCAACTGAAACATTTTAACTGTTGAAGAAACTGAGACAGAGGTGTTATTTGCCTTTTTCTAGGTCACAGAGAATTGCATAGGTCATTAGAACCATGTGTCTGGAACTAGAATTACATTATTCTGTCTCATTCTGTTGCTCTATTCTATTTTCTTTTTAATATAATTCTTGGGATTTTGTCACATCTAAAAGTTGAGTAATAGGTTCCTCTGATAGTACTTTTTTCATTATTTTTAATAAAGAATAAAATTAAAATAAGTAATTAAAATTTTGGCTGTTTTATCAGTACAAACTATAAAAGGGACAAATCATCTTTTCAGAATCTTTCATATGTTTATTCTGCATGTGTGATGATTTATTGAGCATAGGATCCACCTCTGAAATGTTTTATTTTCAGTACTAACTACAGTAAATACCATGGAATAAATTCTAACTGAATTTATTCAGTTAGAATAACTGACAGAAGACAGAAGTTCAGAGTAAGGAAAGATTTACAGACATTTTAAGGAAAGCAGGTTTCATGAGTGCAGGAATAAGTCTTACTGCTTAGGTAGGCTTGTGGCGCAAAGAGGAAGAATTGGATTCTTCCTATTGGATTATAAATTTGCTTCTAATCTGTCCCACTCAAAAGCACAATAAGAAACAGATAGCTCATATACATGAGCTCAGTCTCCAGAGTCAGATGAATTATATCCCAGAGGATTGAAGAGCCTTGCAATGTGATTTCTGATCCTTTGTCAGTGTACTTTCAGGAGTTAGGAAGACTAGGAGAGTTAAAGTGAGAAAAGGCAAATACCAGTGTTTTTAAGAATAGGCAGAGATAGATGTTAAATTATGAACTAGTAGCTTGATGTCAATCTCAAATTTTGGAGCATGTTTTGGAAATTGCTGTCTTAAAACTCTATTTTATTTCCTTTAGATTGATTCATGAAGCTATATCTACTATATTCTCTCATATACATATATATACACATACTCTACACCTATATTCTTATACTATATACTACACACATACACTATATATATAAAACATATGCATTTATTTTTTACAACTGCATATTATATCTACTATAGTGGATATGTTATATAATATATTCAATATGCACAGTATATAGTTAATATTGTCTTTCATGTTTATTTTTTAATGGAGTAATATGGACTGATGGAGAATAATGTTAGAAAGCTTCAGAGTTAGATCTTTAACTGTACCCAAAGGGTGCAGATAAACAGCTGTCAACTAGAAAGTTTCTAGGTGTGTGCTTTGGGCCACCATCCTAGGTCCTACCCCTTTCAGTTTATTGGTGAATTTCACCAGGCCCTTAAAGGGCAAGAAAAAATCTCATTTGCTTTTGTATTTGCAACATCTGATAGACTGTCTGGTATAGAATTAGTTCTGTTTAAAAGAATGAATGGATGGATGGATGAAATAAAGTGGCATTAATGACAGGTTGACTAAAAAGTAGGGACCCCTAATTTGATGGATGACAACCTCAAAATTGAGTTGGTCTCCCTAGGCTCAAACTCTGGCCCCAAATATGCAAGATAGAATTTGATCTGGTTAACTATTGTCTTCATTTTTAAAAGATCTATCTTAATGGGTATCATATATGAACTCCTACCTGAAAATAATTCAGGTTTTAAAAATATATAACATTTTAAAAATATATAACATTTTAGTTTAGTTTAAAAATATATAACATTTTAGTTTATATAGAACATAAAATCATATTGCTACTTAAGTTAATAGAAGGGAGGGGGGAAATGCTGGCCAAGCAATATTGGCCAAATTATATTGTTATATTGTGGGCATGCATGAATATGTAACAATAAATCCCATCAATATACAACTATAATGTACCAATAAAAAATGAGGGGAAAAAAGTTAGTAGAAGAGAAAAATAAGTGTGGTGGTACTCTATTCCTGGCAGGAATAGTAACTATACTGGTCAGATTACATCTAATAACAGATACCAAATTTTAGGTAACAAGGTGACATGTAGAAAGCAAATAGAATAATCATTATGTTGAAAAACTGGCATATGAGAAACAGTGGAATAAATATGGAATCATGGATTAGATTAGGGGATAATAACTTCATTACTTAAAGGCCTGTTCCATGGAAGAGGGGAAATACATCTGCTTTTTGATGGTTTTTAAGTCAGTGCAAATCCAATGAATATTACTAGTTTCCATTCATTTATAAGGAAGAGCTTTCAAATAATTGAAATTGCACTAGAAGTTTTTGTGTAGAGGCTAGATGTTCCCCTTCTGGGAATATCATAAAAAAGCATTCCTAGAAGGTAGGCCAATGAGATAAACTGCAGACTCCTTGCTAATACTAAGGTCTGTCTTCAGAACTGAGCTACAACACTGAACAGTCATTAAACATTTGAGATGGATGGTCCTGTTTTAACAAATACAATATTGTTATTTAAGTGTATATTACTTTTGATTAATAAAAATAAGGTGAAATCTGTTATCTTTTTAGTTTGTGAAAAATTATTATGTTAATCCTTTATTTCTCTCTGTTAAATAGTAATAATTCTGTGATATTTCCTTTTGGAAAAAATGTTGAGGTACCTTGAAATTTTTTGTCTTGTTTCAAGACATTTTGAAATTTTTAGTAAAGTAGTAGGGAAAATACCCCAAGTCCTGTCAGCCAAAACTACTATTTGCATTTTCTTAGTTTCTCCATTTAGTATTTTTTATTTCTTAAAGTAATTTTAACTTTTTCCCATATATAGAATATTTTGAACACATGGAAAAGATATATTTAATCTAGGATTAATGTTCCTATGTGATATTTTTCTACTTTTGCCTTAGAAGTTATTTTTAAAAATAAGATTTAAAGTTTCCCTGTATCCTTTCTCCAAACATCCTTCTACTCTTCCTCCTCAGAAGTAACTACTTCCCTGAAGTTTTTAGATGTTTCTTTCCTAACCATTTTAGTTTTTATTTGAACATATTTTTAGAAATATTTTTATTTTCCTTAAGTAGTACCTGTGCATTAATAAGTAGCACAAGTTCATTAAAAAATGAAAAAATAAAAACATTCTTTTTAAAATTTTATTTTTACAGACTGCATTTTGATTGTACACAAACGGGGTACAACTTTTTCTATGGTTGTACATGATGTAGATTCATACCATTTGTGTAATCATACATGTACATAGGGTAATGATGTCTGTCTCATTCCACCATCTTTCATACCCCCACCCCCTCTCCTCTATGTAATCCAAAGTTCCTCCATTCATCTCTTACCCCCCACCCCCATTATGTATCATCAGCTACTTATTGGGGAACACATTCAGCCTATGGTTTTTTGGGATTGGCTTATTTCACTTTAGCATAATATTTCCCAGTTCCATCCATTTACCTGCAAATGCCATAATTTTATTCTTTATGGCTGAATAATATTCCATTTTGTATACATACCACAGTTTCTTTATCCATTCATCTGTTGAAGGGCACCTAGATTAGTTCCACAATCTAGTTATTGTGAATTGAGCTGCTATACACATTGATGTGGCTGCATTACTGTAGTATGCTTATTTTAAGTCCTTTGGGTATAAACCGAGGAGTGGGATAGCTGGGTCAAAAGGTGGGTCCATTTCAAGTGTTCTGAGGAATCTCCATACTGCTTTCCAGAGTGGCTGTACTAATTTGCAACTCCACCAGCAATGTAAAAGTGTGCCTTTTCCCCCATATCCACTCCAACACTTATTATTGCTTGTGTTCTTGTTAATAGCCATTCTAATTGGAGTGAGATGAAATCTTATGGCGGTTTTAATTTGCACTTTTCTAATTACTAGAGATGTTGAACATTTTTTCATAGATTTGTTAATTGCCTGAATATCATCTTCTGTCCAGATCCTTGGCCCGTTTATTGATTGGGTTCTTTGTATTTTGGGTGTTAAGTTTTGTAAGTTCTTTATAAATTTTGGAGATTAGTGCTCTATCTGAAGTGTGTGTGGAAAAGATTTTCTCCCAGTCTGTAGGCTCTCTTTTCACATTGTTAATTGTATCATTTGCTGAGAAAAAGCTTTTTAGTTTGAATCCTTCCTATTTCTTGATCCTTGCTTTCATTTCTCATGCTTTAGGAGTCTTGTTAAGGAAGTCTGATTCTAAGCCAACATGATGAAGATTTGGGCCTACATTTTCTTCTGTTTGGTGCAGAGTCTCTGGTCTAATTCCTCAGTCCTTGATCCATTTTGAGTTGAGTTTCGTGCAGGGTGAGAGATAGTAAAATGAAATAAAAATATTCTTATCACTTTTAGCATCTTAGTGTATATCCTGAATATTTCCCTCCATTAGTATGTGCCATATGTAAGTATTCATCTGTATGTTTGTATGTAGAATAATTATTTTACATGATAAATTGTGTTGAATTTCATCAGATGCTTTTTTTTTCCTATGAAAATGATTAAATGTTTTTTCTAATTAACATGGCAAATTGCATTTAGATTTCTTCCCTATGACCCTAATACTGGGGATTGAACCCAGAAGTGCTTTACCACTGAGCAACATTCCCTGCCCTTTTTATTTTTTAACCTTGAGACAAGGTCTTGCTAAGTTAAAACTGGCCTTAAGCTTGTGATCCTCCTGCTTCTGCCTCTTATGTATCTGGGATTACAGGCATGTGCCAACACATAATAAACAACCCTGATCCTTTGCTTTCTTGGGTTTGATGCTATTTAGTAAGATGCAATTTTTATTCATTGCTTAATTCATTTTTACTAATATGTGGAATTTTTGCAACAATATTAATGAAGAAGGATGGCCTGTGATTTTACTTTTTAAACTATCCTTATCCACTTTTTGCAGCTGCATTCATTTACTTTAATTAGCATATATAATATTTCTTATCCACTTTTGACATCAAGATTATAAAAATTCTGGGCTGGGGGTATGGCTCAGTGGTCGACTGCTTGCCTTGAATGTATGAGGCCCTGAGTTCAAGCCCCAGCACGGCCAAAAAAAAAAAAAAGAGAGAGAGAGATTGTAAAATTTTCATCAAGAATAATTTTTTTTAGCTGGGTGTGGTGGCGCATGCCTGTAATCCCAGTGGCTCGAGAGGCTAAGGCAGGAGGATAGGGAGTTCAGAGGTAACCTCAACAAAAGCAAGGCACTAAGCAATTCAATGATACCCTGTCTCTAAATAAAAAACAAAATAGGGCTGTGGAGGTGGCTCAGTGGTCAAGTACCCCTGAGTTCAATCCCCACTACCTAAAAAGAATGATTTTTTTTTAGAGCTCTTTTTCCTCCTCCTCCTTTTCCTCTTCCTCCTCATTCAAATTATAAAAGATAGCTATATCTGTTTCTAAAAATTTGTTAAAACCTTGTGAATTTAATACTTATTCAGAAGTTTGTTTTTGTCTTTATTTTTCCACCTGATCCATTTAAAAGTTTATAAATAGATTCATGTCTTACATTTCATTTTTAGTTATTTGGTTATATTTGTGCATTTCAATTCAGATTCTGCATTTGTTTTCATTGTTTTTTAGTATCTATTTTTATTACTCTATAGGATTCACTGTGATATTTCTATATATGCATATAGCATACATTCATCATTTCCATCTACCTGTCTTCCATCCTAAACTCCTCTCCCAACAAACCATTCCCAGTAATCACTATTCTGCTTTCAGATTGACTTTTTAAAAATTCCATTAATGAGAGAGACAATGCTTATCTTTCTGTGCCTGGCTTATTTTACTTAACATAGTGTCCTTCAATTCCATTCTTTTTGCTGCAAAAGGATTTCATTCTTTGTGGCTGAAAAATACTCCATTGGGTATGTATCCGATATTTTCTTTACCCGTTCATCTGTTGATGGGCACCTAGGCTGATTCTGTATCTTAGCTATTATGAGCACTGCTGCAATAAAAATGCACATGTGGTATCTCTTTGTATACTGATTTCATTTCTTTTTGGATATATACCCAGGACTATTATAGCTTGATCATATGATAGTTGTATTTTCAGTTTTGAGGAATCTCCATACCATTTTCCATAATGGCTGTACTAATTTGTGTAAGAAAAATGCAGCTCAGTTCGGGCCCCAAGGCAGCTCAGACCCTTGCCTTCCTACTGACAGTGTATAAGGGTTCCTTTTTTCTCCACATCCTTTCTAGCATTTGTTAATTTTTGTCTTTTTGAAAATAACCATTCTAACTGTAGTGAGATGGTATCTCATTGTAGTTTTGATTAACATTCCCTTACGGCTAAAGATATTGAGCATTTTTTCATGTATTTATTGGCTGTGTTTTTCTGAACAAAGTATTTTGATCAATCATTTGCCCATTTTTTATTTGGATTAATTTTCTTGTTAAGTTTTTTGAGTTCTTTATATATTCTGAGTATCAACCTTCTCTGAGAAGAATAGTTGACAAATACCTTCTCCTATTATGTAGGTTATTTTTTATTAAGTTAGTTGTTTCCTTTGCTGTGTAGAAACTTTTAAATTACTATAATCCTATTGTCAATTGTGCTTTTGTTTCCTGTGCTTTGGAAGTTGTATAGAGAAAGTGCACCTACACCAATTATTTTGAAGTGCTTCCCCAATATTTTCCTCTAGTAGTTTCAGAGTTGCATGTCTTATATTAAGGTCTTTAATCTATTTTTTTAGTTGTTGATTCTTCTATAGAATGAGAGGGATCAGGTTTCGATCTTCTGCATGTGAATAACCAGTTTCTCTAGCACCATTTGTTGAAAAGGCTGTCCTTTCTAAATTGTATTTTTTGGGCACCTTTGAAAATCAGTTGGTTGTACTTGTGTGGATTTACTTTTAGGTTCTCTATGCTGTTCCATGAGTCTATATGTCTGTTTTTATACCAATACCATAATGTTTGGTTACTATAACTCTAGAATGCCTTGAAATCATATATTGTGATGCCTCCAACTTTCTTCTTTTTGCTTAAGATTGCTTTGACTATTTGGGGTCTTTTATGCTTCCATATGAATTTTAGAATTGTTTTTACTAATTCTGTGAAGAATGTCATTTTTAAAAAATATTTTTAGTTGTAGATGGACACAATAGCTTTATTTTGCTTATTTTTATGTGGTGCTGAGGATCAAACCCAGTGCCTCACATGTGCTAGTCGAGCACTCTAACCCCTGGGCCACAACCCCAGCTCCAGGAATATCATTTTTATTTTCATGGGGATTATATTGAATCTATAGATGGCTTTGGGCACTGTGGACATTTTAACAATATCGAATCTTCCAATCCATGAACATGTAGGTCCTTCCACCTTTTAGTGTTATTTTCAGTTTCTTCAAGTTTAGAATTTTCTTTGTAGCAGTCTTTCACCTCCTTGGTTAGGTTGATCCTTAGGTATTTTATTTTTGTGACTATTGTGAATGAGGTTGCTCTCATGAGTTCTTTCTCAGCAAATTAATTATTGGTATATAGAAAATTTACTGATTTTTGTACATTATTTTTGCATATTACTACTTTACTGAATTTTTCGGTTCTAATAGTCTTTTGGTGGAATTCTAGGTTTCTCTATTGACTTCCTTTCTATGCTCTAGTTTTTGTTTGTGGTGAGATCTTACTGTGATGTCCAGGCTGGTTTCAAGCTAGTGAAATCAAGTGATCTTCCCATCTGTTTCCTGAGTAGCAGGGACTACAGGCATGTGCTACCACACTCAGCTGTTCTCTCCTTTTTGTGTGCATTTTATTTATTTTAATCAAATTGCTTTAGCTAAAACTTCTAGTACTATATTGAATACGAGCCATGAACAAGACCTTTGTCTTGTTCCTGACCTTAGAGGAAATGCTTTCAGTTTTTCCCCATTCGATATGATGTCAGCTATAGTTTATCATCTAGCCTTTATTTCATTGAGGTATGATCCTTCTATACTTAATTTGTTCAGGGCTTTTATCATGAAGGGATGTTAAATTTATCAAATGCTCCATCTGTTGAGATGATCATATGATTTTATCTGTCTATTATGTGATGTATTATGTTTATTGATTTGTATATTTTGAACCATTCTTAAATCTCTGGAATGAAAACCACCTTGATAATGGCATATGATCTTTTTGATGTATGCTGTTAAATTAAATTTGCTAGTATTTTGTTGAGAATTTTTACATCTGTGTTCATCACTTCTGTGGATGAAATAGTTGTGTTTTTCTTCTTGGCTACTACTGTGGGCATGCTCACTAAGAACGGGACTACAGACAACCCCCTCCCCCAACCCCCACACACAGTTGTGCACACCTGAGCTGCTGTGGAATTAGTGGAAACTCAAAGTTCTTTCTTTACCTCCTTAGCGACAGATATCTGTGCACAGCCCTGGGAGAGAGGTGATGGTAATTGTGTAGGCAAACCCCCTCAGCTCTGGCACCCATACAAAGCCATATTAGTGGCAGTGCCTCTGGTCTCAGGATAGGCTCCCCATCTTCCTGATTTTTTCAGATGGCACTCAGCTCACTTCCATGCATGTATCACTCTGGGTTTTATGTCAGTCACTTCACTGAACCAAGTCTGGCCTAGGAAGCAGCCACCCACCGGCAGATCCAGTGCAGTAAGTTGTTTGAGAGTCCCAGGGATAGGAATATGAAGGGGTTTCTGAGCCCTAGAACAATCTAAATTCAAATAATAGATCCATTCTCAAGATGTCTCCTGGCTACAGTACCCTGAAGATTCCCTCTTAGATGAAGTGAATTTCTTTTCCAAAGCCAGACTACTATGCATATTTCAGGTGCCTTTACCATTTGGGTTGTATGCCTGCAAAGGCGGAGTAGCTTTCTAAAGCTAGGGCTCCTACTATCTGAACTGACAGGGTTTGCTGGGACTTTCACTTTTACTCGTGCAGATGGGAAACTTCCCCTCCCCTGGTTGTGGAGCAGTGATGGGTGATATATTTCTCTTATGCTTCTGTCCTGGGTCTCTGGATTTTGCAATGTTTCCATTTTTCAACTTTTGAATTACAGTGTTCTCCTATGGTCATCCACTTCCATATGCAGCTGTACAGGTGTTGCTCTTTGTGGAGGAACATGTGAGTACTAGTTACTTCTATTCAGGCATCTTGCCCACCTTTCCCTATCTTCTCCTTAGGATATCACAGGATATCTAGAGGCACATGATGTTCATCTTTCTCCTTCATTGGTAATGTTCATTTTGCTCACCTGGCCAAATGTTACTTCATTTCTCTAGCATGTATAGATAATGACTGTTCTTCCCCTACCATTCAAACTAATAAGCAGTCTATGGGGATGTGCTTTAAGAACATGTAAATGTCAGTCCATAACAAAATTTTGCATCTGCTGTAATTCTATCCAATTTTTCTCATGATGGTTTTTCCAACTCTATCTTTTTTCTCCTGTCTTTAGACTTGGAAAGTTCTTAGCCTTTTTGTTTTTCTGATTACTTTTCCCATATTTTTTGTTTTTTAATGTATTTTTCTTCACATTTTTATCATTATCTTAGATTACTATTACATTATAAAAAAGCAGTTGATCAAGAATACTGATGGTCAGCCAGGCACAGTAGCACATACCTATAATCTTAGCAGCTTGGCAGGCAGAGGTAGGAGGGTTTCAGGTTTGAGGCCAGCCTTATAACAGTGGTTCACCTCATGCTTTAAATATACCCTTGAGGCTCTGCCACTGAAGCTTATTTTAAAATGGACATGGTTTGTTTTTCTCTTTCTTCTCCCCCTCTCCCTCCCTAACAGGATTAGAGAGACAGGGTTATTTTTTTTCTTCCCTATTTTAGGCCTGGTTATCTGTCCTTGAGCATACACCCACCACAGGAAGATGTCCCTGAAAGATTTAGGAAGTGACTATCTCCCAAATGAACAAGTGACTTTCAGCATACCATCAGGGCACTCCAGCATACCTGGAATATAGACTTTGAATCCTCTTTAAAAAACCCTCTGTTCTCCCTGATGGGCAGAATCACAGCCTTTAGGATAGAAGTTCCTGTGCTTCTCTTTGCTAGCAAAAACAATACACCTTTTTTCTTTTTCTCAAAATCCTGCCCTGCTTATTTAATTAGCATCAGGGACAAGGGGACAATGACTGAACTTTCCATAATAGTCTTCACAATTTAGATAGATCCGGTATCAAAATAAAAAATAGAAAGAACTGGGGCTGTAGTTTAGGGTAAAGCACCCCTGGCCTTAATCCCCAGTACCAAAAATTAAAATAAATAAGAAAAATAGGGATGGTCCATAAACATGACAATTAACTTCAGTAGTAATCAGAGAAATAGAAATTAAAATAATTAAATCCTTTTCTTTTTTTGGCCAATCTGATAAAGAATTAGTGTTCACTTATTGTAAGAATGTAATAAAATAAAAGCTACCAGACTTTGAAAAGAATAAATTGTTAAAACCTGAGGGCATTTTGGTGTTACTTTTCAAAAGTCTTAAAATTGTACTAGTAACTGGCAACCCATAGGCTGTTTTTAAATTGTAAACTTCAATTTTACTGCCTTTTCTCATGTGTAATGTTCTCCAAATGCCCCTTCGTTTGCTCTCCCTTTTATCAATCCCTACCCACCTTCATTTAGCTCATCTTCTTGTCCCTATAAATTAGTTTGCATTTAGTGGAGGCATACAATATTCATTGTTTAATGCCTGGCTTCTTTCATTCAGCAAAATTATTTTGAGATTCAAATATATTGTTGCATGTATTAATTGTTTGTTCTTTTTTATTGCTGAGTAATAGAAATATACCACTTTTTGTGTATTCATTAACCTGTTGGTAGATATTTGTGTTGTTTCTAGTTTGGGGCTATTATAAATAAAGGTAGTATGAACATTCATGCAAAAGTCTTTGTTATGGACATTGACTTTTATTTCCATGGGTTAAAGTCCTAAGTGTGAAATGACTTTTACATAGTCATTATTTGTTTACTGGCATATGTTTACTGCCCAACTTTGTCAAAATGGTTATGCCACTTTACTTTTCAACCAAAAGTGTATGAGTTCTGATTGCTATTTATCCTTGCCAACATTTTGTATGCCAAGGTTTTTCTAGTTTCAGACATTTTGATAGAAAATATTGTTTCATTGTGGCCTTAATTTGCTATTCATTTTGGCTAGTGATATCCAGGAATCATTCTTTATGCTTGTCTCTATATCTTCTGTGGTGAATTATCTGTTCAAATTATTTCCTCCATTTTTAACTGAGCTGTTTAGTTTCCAATTACTGAATTTTGTAACACATACATATGTACATGCACATTTTTCCTTGATACATACTGTAGCATATGATTTGTATGTATTTTTCTCAGACTACGGCTTATCTTTTCATTTTCTTAACAGTTTCTTTCAAAGAGCAGGGACTCTTAATTTCAATAAAGTCTTAAGAAAATTTCTTTAACATTTACTCTGGGGAAATAAGATGTTTGAAGTTATATATGCTAGGATATTCACTGTAGAAAAACTGGAACACCTTAGTGGTGAATAGCAGAATTTAGTTAAATAAGTTATGATAGTCTAGAAGGTAGAATAGTATTCCATTTAAAAAATTGTGGTATTAAAGTCTGTTGACTTAGGCATTTGTATCACTTAGGAAAATATATAAAAGTCATAAATTACATACACTAAAGTGTTGGCAGTCATGATCACAGAATAATGGGATTACAGCTGTGTTTTATTTTCTGATTTTCTTTGTAATTTTATAATAATGTAAAGAATACTGTGATTCTTTGTGATTTTTTTTTCTTTTTTTTTTTGCTACTGGGGATTGAACTCAGGGGCACTTGACCTCTGAGCCACATCCCCAGCCCTTTTACACACACACACACACACACACACACACACCCCTATTTATTTATTTATTTATTTATTTTTTATTTATTGTGGTGCTGGGGATTGAACCCAGGGCCTTGTGCTTGTAAGACAAGCACTCTACCAACTGAACTATATCCCCAGCCCCCATTTTTATGTATATTTTATATTTTATTTAGAGACAGGGTCTTGTAGAGTTGCTTAGGGCCTTGCTAAATTGTTGAGGCTGGCTTTGAATTTATGATCTTCCTGTCTCAGCCTCCTGAGCCACTGGGATTGTAGGCATGTTCTTTGTGATTTTGTAATACTTTTTGTATATAAAAAGCATGTTTGTTTATTTTTTTTATTTCAGAAGTTAGGAATGATATCTTGACAAGTTATTTTAAAAGAAAATAATTTAGCTTAAATACTTTCATAAACATCATGGGAGATATTTAAAGACATTGGTAATAGCTGTTGTTTTTTTCTAGAAAAGCATTCTGATTACTCTGCACCTTGAATAGCGCTCTGTAATTTTAGCTGTCTTGGTATTTAACCAATTTGCACAAGCAGTAATTTCTGAAAGCCTGTGCTGCTTATCACATTCTTTGGCTATCTTTTTGCTCTGTGTGTGTTTGCTTCAAATGCTTAAAAATATATTTACAAATCACTTGTGAGAATGATAAAAGAAATAATAAGCTAAGTATCTTATTAAATTGTTGGTAAATCTATTTTCCAGTTTATGTTTATGAAGTCCAGCCTAATTTTATGTCTTGTACAGAACCACTAAAAACATCATTTTGACACTGCTATGTGCTATGTTTTACTATTGGATTATTTTGATTAATACTGTTTTTGAAATTAATACTGTCGTATACCTAGGAATTATCGAAAAACCTTGAACTAAGTACCAGCAGTTTTCAACGACAGTTGCTTGCTGAAAGGAAAAGGGCATATGAGGCTCATGATGAAAATAAAGTTCTTCAAAAGGAGTTACAACGACTATATCACAAATTAAAGGTAAGCACTTTTACATTAAATGATATTATTTTCTCTGTAATATAAATTTGATGAAAACCCAATATTTTAAAACATTCTTACTTTTCATATTTTTAAGTTGCTATAATATAATTTACAAAATTCTATTATTATCTTTGGCACTTAGAAGGAAAAGGTTTTGATGTAATTATTACAAGGTAAAGCATTAAGAACAATGTAAAATAAGCTGTTAAATTCTGGAAGAAAACTGTAGAAGGAACTAGCATTTGTGTTAACTGGTTAAATAATCCAGTGTTCTACTTTTACACTGTTGGTGGAATTGTAATTAGTACAACCACTATGGAAATCAGTATGGAGGTTCCTCAAAAGACTAGGCATGGAACCACTACATGACCCAGATATACCATTCCTCAGTATTTATTCTAAAGAATTAAAGTCATCATACTACAGTGATACATCCATATCCATGTTTAAAGCAGCACAATTCACAATAGTCAAACTATGAAACCAGCATAGGTGTCTTTTAATGAATGAATGGACAAAGATGTGGTATATATGCAGAATGGAGTTTTAATCCATTTTCTTCCATGAAGAAAAATGAAATTATGTCATTTGGAGGAAAATGCTTGAAACTAGAAACCATTCTGTTAAGTGAAATAAGTCAAACTCAGAAGATCAAGTTCCTATGTTTTCTCTTATATGTGGAAGCTGGAGAGGAAAAAGGAAAAGAAAGGGAGCAGGGGGGGATCTCATGAAAAATCAAAGGGCAATCAGTAGAGGAAAGGGACCAAGGGGTGGGAGTTGGGGAAGGAGGAGGGAAGTGTTGACGAGTGATATTGACCAAATTATGTTGTTATATTGTGTGCATGTACAAATATGTAACAATGATCCCATCATTATGTACAACTATAATGCATCAACAAAAATGAGGGAAAAACTAATCCAGTGTTTTTCCTCAGATAACCACATGATTATTTTTACTCATTGCTTTAAATAATGCCTTTTATTTTTATAGTGTTTAGAAGAATCATTCAAATATTTAATGTTGTTAAAGCAGATATTTTTAATTTTATCTAATGGTCATTGATGGATTGAAATTTTGTGCAGAATTATGCAAAATCATTCATTATCTTACATAGTTTTCTTTTTGTTAATCAATTTTTCAGAGCCATGGCCCCAAAATAATCAAGAACATTGGACTTCATAGGAAAAATCATTGTTCTTCCTTAATCTACATGTACTAGAGACATTTTTTTCGGTGGTAGTTAAAAAGGGAGGCTGAACTGTAGGTTTATTTCAGTTTAGTAAGGAAAATGCTGATTGACAAAGTGACACCCTCACTTCATTGTATTGGTTTTGTTTTCAGGAAAAGGAGAGAGAGCTGGACATAAAAAACATATATTCTAATCGCCTGCCAAAGTCTTTTCCAAAGAAAGAAAAAGAAATTACACCAAGGAAGAATGGTATGGTAGACATTATTGTTGAAAACTGATATTGTAGCCATTATTTATTAATAAAATAAATTAATTTTGAAGTAGAAAGAAAGGACAATAAACAACCTTATTAAAATACATTTAAATTAAATTCATTGTTTTAGTTTGTTTCATTATAGTTAATTTTCAGAAATCCTTTCATCAGTTTTTTCCCCTGAAGAGAGGTCATTAAGTCTTACATGATTTTTGGAAAAAATTCTTATAGTAATTTTTAAAACTTATGAAAATATATAAACATACCCAGAATAGAGAGAATGGCATAATGAACCATTAACAGTTACACTTTTTACCAATTTTTAAAAATATTTTTAGTTGTAAATGGACACAATACCTTTATTTTATGTATTTATTTTTATGTGGTGCTGAGGGTTGAACCCAGTGCCTCACACATGCTAGGCAAGTGCTCTACCACTGAGCCACAACCCCAGTCCCAATTTTTTTTTTTTTTTTTTTTTTTTTTTGATACTGGGGATTGAACTCAGGGGTGCTTGACCACTGAGCTACATTTTATTTAATCTGTTTTTCCTGCTTTTTCTGGAATATGTTAAAGCAAATCCCAGATATCATTTCATTTCACTTATAAGTATTTAGCATTGTTATACATAGTTTTTTTTTTAACAAAAATATAATTCTTCTATGAATTGGAGTTTTAAAACATAAAATTTGTAAAAGTTGCCAGGCACAGTGGTGCATGCCTATAAATCCCAGTAGCTCGAGAGACTGAGACAGTAGGATCACAAGTTCAAAGCCAGCCTCAGCAACAGCGAGGCTGAGAAACTCGGTGAGACCTTGTCTCTAATAGGATGTGGCTCAGTGGTCAAGTGCCCCTGATGTTCAATCCCCCATACAAAAAACAAAACAAAACAAAAATCTGGAAAGTTTAATAGTATTTAGTCAGAACTGCCCCCAATCACATAATTGCCTATAAATCTTAGAAACAAAAATAGTAATAATGTGTATTTATTAAGCTGAGCAAAACATTCAGTATGTTAGTTAGATGATGAACATATACCAGTTGAATTCTATGTATCTTTCCATTGTTCAGTGGGATTAGAAAGACTCTTTTACTATTTTCATGGTAGCTGCTTGCCAGAGTGATTTTACAGACCTGTGTACAAAAGAAGTACAAACCATTGAAGACTGTGAGCTGGAAGAATTACCTGTAACACTACAAACAATTATGTGTCATGAAAATAAATGGGAAGAACCAGAACATCTCACTTTGGTGAGTTTAGCAATATGTACCAAACTCAGGGTTTAAAGTTGTTCCTAAAAACATAGTATCAAACATTTTAAAATTTCAGCTGTGGAGCTAGTACTTCATCTATATGAATATTCAACTAGCCTTTTAAAGGGAAAGAGATAACATCTGTGTGTTTTATTAAATTCCTTTAGATTGACTCACATTGCATTTTTCAGATGTTTCAGAGAGATTGATTGTTCCTTCTAGGTTGGAGGGAGGTAATAGAGGAAAAAAATGCTTTCAAAGTTTCTTTTATCTGTTTATACATTCTTAGAAAACCCTCAGTGCTTTTAATAACAAACTACAATTTTCAAGTGATTTTTTTTTTTTTTTTTTTTAGAATTTGACTAGATTTAATATTTTGGGCCTCATATATAGGAGAATTTTATGTTAACTGAATGCTGAACAAGGATGGAATCTGACTTTCTATCATTCAAATTAAGAGTGGAACTTAGGGGATCCTTCATTTAAAAGGACTTTCATACTGAATCACTTGCAGATCCCTTTCTCTAAGAGGCTTTTATTTTTAATGTTTACAATTCAAGAAAACAATATTTCATGGATCCAGCACATTTCATATAGTATTGTATTTTTTGTACCTTATAAAGTTTCCCAGTGCATGACATCTCTTTCTAAGGTATAAATCATAAAGGATGGACTGATTTAGTTTTTCAGTGTACTCTAGTTTTTTATTTCATTTTTGTTTTATAAAAATTCAGACACATAAGTTGTACTTGCTGTTTCTTCCTGTATTTACCCTATCATTGAGAATAGATCATGTTATGTCTTCGAAATGGTATAGAACAATGGAGTAGTTCTTTAAAAGAATTAAAAGATTCATCAGGAGCATCAGCAACCTGATATTGTGAAAAGAACATAGCTTTAGAATTTGCTCTGCTTTTAAAATTATGGCTCATAACATTTTAGTTGTTTGCCTCCTTGGAGTCTGAAATTCCTCATCTGTAAAATGGGAGTGAGTTAATTTTCAGGGTTGTGGAGATGACTTATCAGGAATTTTCTAAAGCTCTTAAGACTGAGCCTGTCACTGTTAAAAGGCTTCAGCAAGTGATAGCTTAATTAGGGTACAGGTTAACTTGCTGTGACAAATACAGTGGCCAAAGTAAGATAACAAGTTTCCTTCTCATAAAAGACTGAAGTCAAGTGAGTGGTCCAAGATTGTATATAGCTTTGTTTGTGGTAGTCACTCTGTCTTACTGGTCTTGCATTTTAGAGTATAGTCCTCTTCTGTATTTTTGGAACTGGCTCACCATCCTTAAGAGATTAATCAAGTAGAGGGCAAACAGTTTTATAAATGTAATAAGAAGTTGCACACACAATAAAAAATAAAAAATAAAAATAAAAGATTGTAACCATTTAAGTACTTTAAAAAATATATATTTGTATATTTTGATTTCTAAAAAAAAAAAAAAGAAGAAGAAGTTGCACACATACTCCTAATCACCCCCATTGGTCCTATCTAGGTACAAGGGAGGCTAGCAAATGTAGTGTCCAACAGAGCAGCCCTGTGCCCTGCTGAAACTCAAGGGAATTCTGTTATTAAAGAAAGTCAAATGTGTATCAGGGGATAATTATCTACTAAACTAGTCTTTACTAATAATAGATAACATCTCAGTTGGCTACCATAATTGGCTACTAGCCATTTCTGGTTAACCAAATTAATCACATTTTGTAGTGAAAATGTGCAAAGATACTTCTGCAACTTTTCAGAATTTTATGCAGGATATTGAATTTGCTTCCATTATATTGGTTCTGATATCTCATAAATGCTTCTTTAAAAGTTTAAAGTAAGAAGTGATCCTATGTGTTTCTGAATCTCCTTTCAAAGCATGATAACTTGTGATTTGCTGATTCATTAAAGGTGAAATTTTGCTTTAATTTCTAACAATGAAAGATAAATCTGTGATATTTAAATAGTATTTCCTCTTTTCTTTAAGTGAATTTACATTTTTTTAATGTATAATAGAACCTGGAATTCCAAGAGCAAGATAAACACAAAGAAGCAGGGATTCTAAACCCAATTGTGAATGAAGAAGAAAAATGCATTAAAGATCAAGGACTACAAGTCATAAAACAGGAGATAGAAAAACTAAAGGATGGTAAGAAAAAGACTTTGTTAAGCAAGTAATGAGCCAGCATCCCTTGGGAAAGAAATGGTTAGGGTCCCTTAATATTGTCCAGCTGATCCCTGAATTGGTTATACAGAACAAGAAAAAGTTAATGCAGTGGTGTATCAGGAGTCACAACCATTTGAATGAAGTTATTAAGGAAATAAATATGTTGACTGTCCCTCAGTATTTGGGGTTACAGAATAAGAACAAGTTACCTTCAGAAAATTCAGATAAAACAGAATTCAGATGAAGGGGAAAAATCTTTGTGTATGAACTAAAACTTGATGAAGAAATAACTGAAAGATAGCTTTCTTTATTGGTTCAGCCTTGGGACTCTGTTCCATGAATTAGCTTAAGTGTTTTATGAGGACCTGAAGGTGTCCTTGCAATCTTTTAATCCTTGCAAATTTAAAAAAATTTTTTTAGTTATAGGTAGACACTATGCCTTTATTTTATTTAAGTAGGTCTGAGCCTCACACACCTAGGGATGAGCACTCTACCACTGAGATACAACCCCAGTCCCTCTTTATTTGATTTTAATGTGTAAAGTAAATCTTTAATATGTTCAATTATTATGTGGAAGTTTAGTGAACCAACTCATATCAGTTCAGATTTTGAAATAAAGTTCAGGAATACTTTCATTTTCATCTGTATTAAATTGTCATAAAGGAATGGACAAGAGGGATCCCAGGCTCTAATTTTTTATTTATTTATTTTTTTTGTCACTTTGGGGATTGAACCCAGGGCCTATTTGAACAAACTAGGCAAGTGCTTCATGACTGAGTTTCAGCCTCAGCTCAACTCTAATCTTCTGAATGTATTCTATTTCCATTAGTTGTATAGTAGCTGCTTATAAAGAAAACCTTTTTCTTTTTCTTTTTCTTTCATGGAAATTCATGGAACATAAAATCATGACCCAATGGTTGCTTAAAAACAGTGTAACTGTTGAAATAGAAGCTATATTTACATCACTGTTGGCTAATGGACAGAGCAAGATGCTTTCACATGTTAAACTCCAGAACAGAAAATTAGGTATTATGGTCAGTTCCATCTAGGTAACAGGAAAAGGAATAAAATAGCAGAAGACTGTCACTTGTCTTTGTCCTTTTGACTACTTTTTTCTTTGAGTCTATATGGATTGATCTCTGACATTAATGAGAATATGTGCCATTTACTGAAATTAACACATTTGTGGTATTCTTGCATATTTTAATATTTTTAATGTTTCATTTTGGAAATAACTTCAAAATTATAGAAAGTGGTATGAGTAGACAAAAAAGCTATTTAAGAGTGAACTGTATACCTCATGCCTGTACCCTTAAATACTTTGATTTGTATTTCCCCAAAGACATTATCTTATATTATTCCAATATAGTTATTAACTCTTAACTTTTATTTAACCTATTGGCATATTGTGATTTTGTCAGTAGATAAAATATTGTTCTTTATAGCATTTTCTTCCCTCCAGAATATGATCATACATTGCATTTGATTTTCATAGCTCTTCAGCCTTTTGCTCTGGAGCAAATTCTTTGTTTTTGTGAGATTACCATTTTTGATGAGTACAACACATTTTTTAAAATAGAATGTTCCTTATTTGAAATTTTCTCCTAAACAAATTTAGCTTAATGAATCTACTGTCAAACACTATGTAAGTGGTGCTGTGTCCTCCTCAGGATTTGACATCCAAGGTTTTAACTTATCTTTAAAAGTCTTTGCTTCATTGCATCCATCCTACCACCCATCATGAAATATATAGCATCATCTTAGTTATTTAAAAAAAAAAAAAAAACAGAACTTTCCCTATCCCTACCTTGAAGAACAAAAAAGTTTCAACAAGTGTGGTTCTTAAATGAAGTACACATTAAATAAACTATTCCTGAAAAACAAGTATAGAAGTGAAATATTATTATGTCCATCCGAACCCTATTTTAATACCAAAGTAGATGAAAATGCTTGTATAATAATTATGGTAGATTTTTTTCCTTTTTAAAAAATATTGACTGCTATAAAATACAATTAATTTTTGATTTCATACAGAATGGGAAAGAGAAGAACTTGATAAAAAGCAGAAAGAGAGCGAAGAAAAGCCTGAGTTGGAGATTGGAAGACACCAAGTGGAAATGTATCAAATTCAAAGTATTGATAAATTAGAAGAAGAAGAAGAAGAAGAAGAAGAAGAAAGACTGAAGAGAGAAATGCTACTCGCTAAACTGAATGAAATCAACAGAGAACTTCAAGATTCTCAGAATCTAAAATGCCCTCTGTTGCCATTAATACCTAATTTGGGATCAAAATTGCATTCTCCAGAGAAAAACTCCAAAACATACATGTTCTCTGAATCCTCAGAGAGATTATTTAATGGGCATCATATGCAAGACATAAGTTTTTTAACTTCAAAAGGAGAGGGTCAGAATTTAGGAAATATTAGAAGTCCAACCTCTCCAAATGAGTTTGCATTTGGTAGCTATGTGCCTTCATTTGCAAAAACATCAGGGAAGTCAAATCCATTCAGCCAAAAAAGTGGTCTTTTGGATTTCAAAAAAACCACTATGGAAGACCTTAGTAAAGACAGTGCGGATTTCATTGCAAGAAAAGAGAAAAAAGCCAATCTGATGGAACAGCTATTTGGTACCAGTGGCAGCAGTCCCATTTCCTCTAAAAGCAGTGACCCAAATTCTCTGGCTGCCAGCAAAGGAGACTTTGACCCTCTAAATTTTCTCCCTGGAGATAAAAGCAGCAGGGGTAGAGAGCATGATGAAGATGAAGACTATTTCCTTGGTGAAGGAAAAAGTTTTAATCCAAATAGACACCGATTAAAACATGCAAACAATAAACCAGCAGTAAAAGCAGTTGATTCTGTAGAAGATGAAATTGAAGAAGTAGCACTGAGATGACTGACTAGAGTATACGTTTTTTTGAGTTGTAAATATTAAAATATTTTAATACAGTGGTTATGATAAACATTTAGACTTTTTAATGTTAAAAGTTCCTCATTAAAGGAATGATTTTTAGTAGCTAAATACATTTTTAAAACGTATTTTTAAAAAAGTATATTATATCCACATGACATAGGTAGTTTGCCAGGAATGAAGAAGGCTTTTTTGAATGAAACCAAAAATAGAGATTCTCTTCCATCATTTTGACTTTTTGCTTACAAATAGGTTTTATCTCAAACTAGCTGTATGGGAAGTTTTACTTCATTGGAAATCATTTATTTTCTACTTTTTATCCCTATTTATTTTGGTCATATTCTCACTGAGCCAAATATAATCTTCCCAGTAATTACTGAATGAAAATTAAGAGTGAATGACTTTTTGGTGGGAAAGGTAGATCCCAGGTATAGATATCTGGTGCTATGTAGGAGCCTGCTTTTTATGGATAGGGTAAAAGTCCCTATCTTAAGTGGCAAGGCTGAGCCATTCTTGAGTGGTAACTGTGACAACATTAGGACTCCTCATTCCTCTGAAAGTACTCACAGTTAAACACTACTCATTTCTCAATTACAATATCCTGAAATCACTTAACTACAATTGTACTAGCATCTTAGATGGAATTCAGAAGACAGTTCTGTACATGGACAGTTCTCTTCTAGCATGGCTCCCAGAGGCCTGGGTACAGTGTAATTCTCCTTGTGCTCATATATTCTTTATATCTCAGGGACTGGGTGTAAGATTTCATACCAAATACAAGAAATAGAAAAGATTTTCAACTCAATTATGTTTCCAGAGTAGTGTCATTTGGAAATTTTAATACTTTTAAGATTTGAACTTGCCTTCAAACCAAGGAGACAACAATAGTGTAATACTAATTGAACTTACAGGACTAAATTAAAGTAGTCTTGGATAAAAGTTTTTTTGGAGAGCTTCTGCCCTACAGAGTAGGTTGGATAGTTTTCTGTGGAAATGCACTGGTTTTCTTTTGGTCATTTGCAGTTTACTTCAAAGGAATATGCTGGTGTGATTGGTTTTTTAATAATAAACAACACCAACCAAGGACAAAACACTGTTAAAATGAAGATTGGAGGGAAGAGTGTGTCCAGAAGAATAAAAACTTCAGTTTGACAGTTATTCCAAAGTGAGCTGTTTTTTCAAGAGTTATCTGTATAATGGTTTCTGATGCCGAGCATGTATACTGATGAGGGGAAGAATTACTAGTGTATCCAGAGATCTTTCAGATGCTTCTTAGTGAATATCAATTCATGACTATTTAATAAGATAGATCTGTTTAGGCCTCTAATTAAAAGATGTACCACCTGTCATCTTCTAAATTGTGTTCCTGTCATTTCTTGGGAACAGAATCTCCCCAAAGTGCTAAACTATTTTAAAAAGTTTTCTTAGATTTTTACATCTGCGTTTACTACATTGCAAATCATTCTAATGTGTGTTAAAAAAAAAAACCCACAATAATATTTATAATGCAGTTTTTGATAAAATATTATTATGTAATAATTTTGTTCATAACTGCTAATTTTCTGCCAAAACTATTCTAATTTTTATGTTGTTTTATTTTAAAGACTTAAGTCTTTTAGGAAAGTTTTTTATTCAGGTTATTTTAATTAATCTCTTGCTTTTTTTCTACATGATATCTTTAACCAGATGCAAGACAATTATTAAAATTAAACCTAAAATTGATTTGTGGACTTAAAAACATTATGGTGTTAAATATTAAAATTGGAGATTAAAATGTACAGAACAGGTTTTATTTTTTAAATGGATAAACTAGAGAGAGAATCATTATTTTCTAAATGTCAAGTTAAATTTATTTGTACTTAAAACTCTTGTTAATAAAAATCAGAAACATACTATGACTCTTTATTTGAATGATACCTTAGGTTACTTAGAAATACGTAGTATAAACAGGAATGGCAGGGTTAATTTTTATTTCATTATTCATGTTTCTTGTTCCTGTCCAGTATTTTTAGTTGAAGTAGATGAATTTGCCCTTAATCAGGTTAGAAGGTATGCTAGTCTTATCAGATAATTATAGTTTTAATTAATCCTTTCACTCTTAATAGCCATCATAATGTATCATAATGGCACATAGTGCTCATAATAAAAAAAAAAAGGTGTGAGGGTGTGGAGAATTAAATTGGTCATAAAATAAACACAATTTTGTTTCATGGCTGACTCAGTTTTTCTGACCATCCTCTTCACTTATATTTATTCAATAGTAAATGTGCAGTGAAATAGAGCTCTTCCCCCAAAGAGTAGAAATACTAAACTTTGGAAGGATTTTCTGAAGACAGGTTTAGTGACATAAGGGAACGTGAGAGCCTCACAGCAAAGAGAAAACAAAATCCAGAAAACACAGGACTCTCTGATTGTATAACATGATCATTCATACCCCAGCTCTGCTGCAGTCCAAGTATCCTTGGATAAACTACAAGACTGGCCTGCACCTCTTTTTCATTTCCTATAAGACATCACTAATGAGAGTACCTACTTCATGATAGCTCTGCACATTGAATGAACTTAGAACCAGAAGCACTCAAATGCTAGATATTTTGTTGTTGTTTTGGAAAAACAAATTGAACAAAGGGGAGGGCATTTATGTTTGCTGAATGCCCAAAATGGCAGTTGATATTCTGTTTTAGTTCATTTATTCCTCACAAAGCTTTTTCCAAGTAGCTGCTGCTTTCTTTTACTCCCATTTTTACAGTTAGGACTAATAAATTATAATGTATAAATTGTAGATTATACATTATATTATACAGGTTATAAATTGTATTCAACAGTCTCAAAATTAAAAAAATAATCCAAAGAATATATTTTAGAGTTTTATATCAGTACTCTTTATAGAAACTCAAACTAACTTCAACAATATAAGGAGATTACTTTTTGACTTGACTTTGGAAAAGTGGTTGGATCTGGAGATTGAATTAATAGTGCTTATTCTTAAGTCCACCTCTTAGCCAGTCTGGGTCTCATTTTCAGGTGAATTTTTCATTTGGTAATAATGTTACAATTGGCAGCCTCAAATCCACATTATCCCTTCAACTGGTAATACCCACCAAAAGTCTTTGCTGTGACTGCAGACATTGAATTGACTGAGTTTATGCTGTGTGTCTTCCTCTAAGACTGGTGGCCTTATGCAGGGGAAGGATGGACTCCCTGTTTTACCTCTCTTCATGGAATGAACAGGATTTCTGTGCAGTGGGGAAATATGGTTCTGCTGATAAAGGAATTTGGGGCATTCAAAAAATCATATTTATGGTATTTTCCAATTTAAAAATTTAAAATGGATAGTTCTTATGGAAAAAAACTTTAAAAGGCTCTTAACAGAATAAGCATTACTTATTCCTAGGAACACTCCTTATTCCTAGGAACAAGGCATTTCTGTAATAGGATTCTAACCACTAGGATGTACTGTGAAGTTCATTGGTTATTCAAGGGCAAGCTCTTTCAGTGCAACAGGAATTGCAAGATATCTAGAGTTCAGAGAAAAGAGAGACCTAGGCACATACTTTCCTATGCTAAATACTACATTTGTGAAACATTTATCTACATAGGGGAACATATTCAGTCTTGATCTAAAATAAAATAGAGATTAGAAATGGATCACCAAAGTAGGACAGGAAAGAAAAAAAACTGTTTTGGGTCAGGAGATGGCTTGAAGTTTACTAATTACAACTTTGGTCAATTTAACCTTTCTTGCGGTTCCTCAGATGTGAAATGGGGCTGATCACATCTTAAAATTTTTTTTGTGAGAATTCAGATAGTATATTTTTGAGAGAAGAAAATAAACAATTAAGCATGTCAGTAGAGGGAAAGCATTATCCAGCATTTTAAAAAATATTCTGTTATTAACACACCAAACATTTTAACAAAAGCATATTGATATGGAATTGTAAACACTAAATGTGTTTTCTTACCCCATAATCTGCCATCTTCGATTGTCATTCAGACTTTAAAGTCTTCCACAGAAAGCACTTTGCTGTTTTTGTAAACAAGTATCCTGTAAGAGAAACAGTTTTACATACATAGTTCTGTTTCACTGTTTCCATGGGAGAGTATTAATTACAAATTAGCCAAGACTGTGGTGACGGCAGGGCATTAGAATTCAGGAAGAAGTCTCCCTGCCTGTAGCGAGAGATGCTCCAAATACCATGGCCAAAGGCAACTGTCTTTCTTCTTACTTCAACTGACCTAAATATTAAATTTCAGATTTCCTGTCTTAGTTGATACTGATCCTGCTTAGATACACTTTTCAACAATCTATCACAAGGCATCATAGAAGTCAGATTTTTTTCCCCATTTAAAGAATGCAAGAGTTACTGCAGGTAGGCAATGATGAATACTTAGAACTTTGGGCACACCTGGAAACAAACATTTATTGAAGTCTTTTTGTTTTTTCCTTCTAGAAGATGTTCTCTCAAATTTAGATTCAATATTAATATCTGTGAGGCTTTAATATCTGTGATATTTACTCTCCTAAGCACTTACAGAGGAACTTCTTCAAATATTGAATACAAACCTGCATGTTCTTTATCTAAAATAACTTTCAATAGAGAAGTAGAATTAGATAGAACCAAAGAACACTGACCAGGAGAATCTGTATTGCTTCACCAGGGTCTTGAGTACAGACCAATGCAGCCCATGACTGAAATCTGGTTTTATTATAAATAAATATCACACATTCCCCACTATTGGCAGGAAAGAGTAATACCACAGATTTCCTCTTGAAGAACAGATTCACATCATTGAAATAGATAAATTTGCTTTATGCTTTAGGCAATAGGCCTCAAAGCATCTTCTCCAGAGCTGCAGCAGCATCCTCTGGGAACTTCGTAAGAATGTCAGTTCTCACGCTCTATTGCAGACCTACTAAATCAGAAACTCTGGGGGTGGAGGCCTGCAATCTGTATTTAAACAAGCCCTTGGGGTCCTGATACAGCTAAAATTTGAGATTTGCCTTCTAAGGTAAGTACAGTAAGGGGGGTTCTGTTATATACAGAAGGAGCTTCCTGTAGGGTTTTGCATATTCAAATCTAGCACTTAGGGCTGTGATCACGGTGTGCAGGTGTGGCATCTGGACTCACCTCTGCCTTCACAATGCACAGTCTCTAGAAAGAAACCACTATCTTCTCAATGACTACAACAATTCGTAGTCTGTCACTGTTAGTTCTTTGTGATTCATGTTAGAAAATTTGAACTAGTCAGGAAAGAAGAATCCTATAAAAACAACCAACACCAGAAAGATTGGATAGTTCACATGGCATTACTCCATTGTAGCCTACAGACCCCAAATTTTCAGAAGACTCTTTAAAGATGTCCTTATAGCAAATACTGAAGCTAACCAATGAAGTTTAAATTCACTCTGCATGAGCATGATTTTTGACAACAGATTTCTGAAAAATTCATTTTTCCAAAATTTGAGAGCACTGTGCACTGTGTGTGTGTGTGTGTGTGTGTGTGTGTGTGTGAGAGAGAGAGAGAGAGAGAAACAAAATAGATGGTCCAAGCAAGAAGCTTCTGTGTTTGAAGTCTAGAAATACTAAAATTACCTGAAAGAAATTAACCAATATAGTCAGGCACAGTGGCACACGCCTGTAATCCCAGCGGCTTGGAAGACTGAGGCAGGAGGATCTCGAGTTCAAAGCCAGCCTCAGCAAGGGCAAGGTGCTAAGCAACTCAGTGAGACCCTGTCTCTAAATAAAATACAAAATAGGGCTGGGGACACTGGCTCAGTGGCTGAGTACCCCTGAGTTCAATACCAGGATCAAGAAAAAAAAAAAAAGAAATTAACCAATTATACAGGGAATATTTTAAAGTATAATAAAGCTAAGTATTCAAATTTCTCATGTGTCCACTCCTCACCATCTGTGAAGACAGATGTATATAAGCAAGAATTTGCTTAAACGTCCAGAGGAAGTATTCATTTACAAAGTCTATCATGTTTTCCTGAGATTAGATTTTGTTTTCAATACCAAGTCTCCATATGTCTTTAACTTCCTTGGTTTCTGTGTCTATTACAAAATCAAACAAAAGACAACAATAACACCTCATCTTGAATAGACCTGTTTCTGTGGAATCTTTATGCCCAGCATCAGGCCATGTAAAATCGTGACATTGATAAAGGGGCAGCGGTGGTTATTAGGAAAACAGTATTTCCAAATGTGTATTCAAGAGAAGTGTGTTTCTCCTGAACTTAGGTCCCATAAGATACATCACCACTAGAAAATGTGCATTTGGCAGATCAACGGAAATGTAGCAGAGTTGCCAGTTTTGAATGTATCCATGAAACTGATTACCCCAGTGTAATTTTGGCCTGGGGACTAACAATCTCTTAGAGTAATTAATGTATTGGTTCTGACACCTCCACTGGAATCATAACTTTAGCAATTTCCTTACTACTCTACTTATTCATAAACATGCTTTAAAGAATCCTCATTGAGGTATGAAATTCTTCCCTTTCTCCTCTTCACCGGTAATGCTCATTTTCGGTTGTAGCTTAATTTCTGTTTCTCAGTATTTTTTAAAAATTTTTATTAACTACAAATGTGATGGAGTCCAGCAGCATCATTCAATTGGTGCCCATTGTCAGTCAGGTTTTCCTTAGCTGCTGAGAGGTTGCTAGGATACTCTTAAAGGTACAATTCTCTTGATTAACTGCAAAAGCCAGATTGCCCAAGTAACATTTTTATTCATTCATAGAAGAACAGGTCAGGATTGCACTTGAATTTATAGCAAGAGAAGAGCTGTATATCTCTGAATGCTTTTAGCATTACAGAAATGTTTTTAGGGATGGTTACAAAGAATGTGTTTTGAATAATAATTTAGTGGATGAGAATTAGTCATCTTTATTTTAGGAAAAGCATTCCTTTGGGCTGCTTGATATATATGTGGATTTGAAGCTGAAGGAATTGTGAATTTTCAATTACTTCTGGGAAATGTGTCCATTGTATCTGTAGCTCTGTAGAAATCCTATTGTGGTTATTATGATTATTATTTATTGGTGTATTTTATTCCATAATTTCATATAAATTGCAGCCATTGCCCCAGTTGATTTAACAGAATCAAGAAGCTTACAAATAAAAATAGAACTTTATGTATAATAGTTTGATTTCATATGACCATTGTTTCAGAGGTTACAGACTGAAATGGCTTTACCTGAGAGGTATTTCTCTAACAGTTATTTTATGGCTAATCAGTATGAAAATGACTGTGTCTGAATCTACTCATTGCCCATGATGCAGTTGTCCATTTATTCATTCATTTAACTTGTGCTTATGCTGCTCCTATTGTATATAATGCAATTACTAGAAGTCATAAGAGGATTTTTAAATGGCAATTGGACATAAGATTTTCATTTGCAAACAGTCACTTCCATACTAATGTGGTAGATGGATTGAACCATTCAGGAATTGCAGATAAGAAATAATGAAAGTGTCTGTGGGAATATACTACATAAATGAATAATAAGAGTTTATGAGACAGAATTGACAGTCCTCAGTAATCAATTGGATGTAGGATAGAGAAGAGGCCCCCAGTAACTAAGGAGAGGACAGTGACACTGACTGAAATGGGGATGAGGAGATAAACAGACTTCAGTGGTAGGAAATGTTGAGTATCCACCTTAAACATTTTGAGTGGATCAGTGGACATTCCTAGAGGCATGCCCAGCAGGCAAGAGGAAGACCTCCACCAGGGGTACTGACTGGGGACTTGGTCACACAGATATGAAATTCATAGTCATGGGTCTGCACAAGGTTACTAGTGTGTAAAAACATGAATACAAACAAGGAAATAATAATAAAGAAATGAGTATGGCAAATAGCTTCCACTATGGAACCAGTTTTCTTAAAAATAACTTCTCACTTTTGATTCTGAGTTGCATAAATACCTCCATTGTACAACCAATGAAGTTGCTGAATCTCTCTCCTAACTTCTTTCTTGCTTTTTCTCTTGCTTTCTTTTTCCTTCTCTTTCCTCCCTGTCTCTTTCTCTCTTAGTAGGAGAAGCTATCAGCTATCAGTTTGTAAACATTAGTAAGAAGAAAGGAATTCTGTTATTCTCAGACTTTGGTCCTTAATTGTTTGCCTCTGCTAAACTTTCCAAAGGGATTAAAGACATTTTAAATTTGTTTTTCTATTACTAAAGAAACAAGTTCACTGAGGAAATAGGCAATGCAGATAAATAAAATCAAACTTTAGCTCTACCAACCCATTTGAAGTGCAAGTTCAGGGGGTGTGTATGGCTGTTCATGTTCATTTTTGGACATTGTATCTTATTCTAGAGATCCTCCTTTTCCTGTGCCAATACCACAGATATTTTACCTAGGTAATACATCCATGATTTGAAAATCAAAAGGTCTTACAGTAAATTGACCTTACATAAAAAGGTCTTACAGTAAATTGTTTCTTCCCCCATCCCTAATCTAACCAGTTATAAATGTACATACATACAACTAAACTTTCACTGGTTTCTTGAGAATCCATCCATAACTTTCACAAATGCAAGAATATGAATTCTTAATTTTTCTCTTTTGTAAATGAAAGGTAGCTAATTTTACACATTGATATATAGTTTGACTTATTCTTCCCTTAATCTCTCTCTCTTTGGGGTGGTTAGTTTCATATGTCTGCTTGGCTCACTTTGGTGCCCAGTTACTTAATCAAACATCACTTTAGAGGAGAATGCTAGGTGAAGACGGAGACAGAGATTAGAGTGATGTCCACAAGCCAAGGAATGCCAGGGATTGCCAGCAACCATCAGGAGCTAAGAGGGAAGCATAGAACAGAGCCCTTCTGGGGCCTTCAGAGGATATGAGGCCCTGCCAACATCTTGATTTAAAACTTCAAGTACATTTTCATTGTTTTAAAGCCATTTAGTTAATGATAATTTGTTAAGACAGCCCCTTAGGAAACCAATATAATGATCTCTTCATATTACATAGAAAGTTCTTCACTTTTAAAAAATAGCTTTATGGAATTCCATTTTTGTGAATATACCAGAATTAGTTTATCAGGTCTTTTGATGGACATTTGGATTCTTTTCCATCTTAAAATATGCTTCACTGCATGATTTTGTATGTCAGTTTCACATGTCTGGAGGACAAATTCCCAGAAGTGGAAATGATGGGCAGAGTTATATCATTTGTTATTTTAACATACTGCAATACTGTCCTCCATAATTTTAACTGTATTACATGTTCCTCAACCTATTTTGCCCTTCCTACAGACATTTCAATATTGGCAAGGAAATTTGCATTTTCCTTCTTACTAAATGTGAGATTGGTAAGAACCATACACTTCTAAACTACCTGTTCATATCCTCTCCCCATTTTTCTATTAGTTTATTGATCTTAATTCCTAGGCTTGATTTATATATTAGATAGACTTGACCTTTATCTGTGATATGATTTGGAAACTCCCAACTTGTTTCTTATCTTTTAAGTATTTTTTCTTTTTACCATGCATACTTTTTAATTTTATATAATGTTTATCAGTTACTTATTTTTCATCATTTTAGATCATAAAGAAATTATTTTTATCTAATCAAACTTTTTAAAGTTCCATTTCTATAGAAGTTATACATATCATGAGACGTGGCTTTAAATATTTTTTTTCCAAATGGTTATCCAATTGTCCAACTGCTATTTGTTAAAAAGTACATTTTTGGGATTAGGTTTTAAATCTCACTTTTTTCATATACTAAATTATACATACATATTTGGATTTATTTCTGGATTTTCTGTTTTGTTCCAGTGGTTGCCAGTCTACCATGTGCCAATTATTATCATTTTAATTTGAAACCCTAAAATATATTTTAATGTCTACTGACACTAGACCCTCACCTCATTTCTCATCTCAAGTCTCAGTGTTTTCATACACACACTTACTTTTTTGCTTTAAAATTTAGAATGATTTTAATTTTTTTAAAAAACCTTTTTGGTATTTTTATTAAAATCGTGTTAAATAGATACTTTTATAATGTGAACCCACCTAAGAATATAGTTAAATGTTTTTATTTGTTCAATTCTTCTGCATACTTCATTAATGTTTTAAAGTTTTGTTGTGATTGTTTTTGTCTTACACATTTCTTGGTAAGTTCATTCCTAGGTTTTTCATCTTTTTAATTTTTTTTTGGTTGCCATTAGAAATGTGGTCTTTTCTTTCATTCTATCTTTTATCTGATTACTATTTTTATATGTAAAAATTTTTTTTCAGTGTTTTGGGTACATAATCATTTTGGTAATGATAATTTTAATTTCTCATCTCTAACATCTCTTCTTGGCTTTCTCTTGGCAAATTGCCTTGGCTTCTTCCTCTAGCACAATGCTACAATGGTAATTGTGGTCATAATTATCTTGCACATAATTTTAATGGGAATGTTTCTGTTGTTTTCCCTTGAAGCATGATTCTAACTTTTGGACTGATAAGTTTTGAGATAGGTTTATTTTATCCTGTTAAGGAAGTATACCTCTTTTTCCATTTTAATTGAGTATTTTTAATCAAGGATGATTGCTCAATTGCTTTTCAAATGCTCTTTTGGTAGCTACAGATGGAATCATATACTTGTCTCTTTATGTGTAATAATGTGGTGAATTGGGTCAATGAAATGTTTCTATTCTTGTAGGTTCTGTAATTTTTGCTTTATACAATATACTTGAGTGTTTTTTAATGCGTAAGAGATTTACAGTCATATCCTCACTGTGAATTGTGCCCTTAGAAAGTATTTTTCTGGATTATTTACTGCTTTGAGGATTGAATTCTATGTTTTTTGATATTACAATCTTGATCTTCTTTCTATTTTTAAGGTTATTTGCCTACTACTATTTTTAGCCTTTCTGGATCTTTATGTTTTAGAAATGTCTCTTATATAAAGAGTTGTATAGAATTGGATATTGTTTTGTGATCCAGCCTGAAAACCTTTCTTTCAATGTATAAATTAAGCAATGAGACATTTATTGATAAATTTGATATTTGTTCCATATTATTTTATGTGCTGTTTCAGCAGTTTTTAAAATGTCCTTTTTTATATGGTTTATTTTCTTTGCCTGTATGTGTATACTTTTTTGGTATTAAGAAAAGGCTTTAGCTGGGCGTGGTGGCACACGCCTATAATCCCCACACTTGGGAGGCTGAGGCAGGAGGATCGTGAGTTCAAAGCCAGCCTC